>JAECMU010051411.1:0-10682 GCA_016106625.1 Dracogyra subfuscus | reverse complement strand
CCCTCTCTCTCTCCCGCGCACTCTCTAGAATTAATTGTATTGGGGTAAAAAGACATAATATATAACATATTTGATTTGTTTTTGTTACTAAAAAAGATTCATTTATAAAAATAGAATGACAAACAATATTCCCAAAATGAAACATTTTAAATATGTTTTGAACGACAGATATATATGATTGAGAAAAGGTTTATTTCAGTAAAAGCTTACATAACAAATTTCAAACAAAATGGGTCATGTACCATAAGTCTGTTTAACACTGTACAGACATTTTAATTAATTTTCACGTCCGTCCGTCTCTCTCTCGCTCGCTCGCTCTCTCTCTCTCTCTCTCTCTCTCTCTCTCTCTCTCTCTCTCTCTCTCTCTCTCTCTCTCTCTCTCTCTCTCTCTCTCTCTCTCTCGTTTAATTTCCCCCATTTTTGCTAAATATTTGTAAAATATGATCATAAACAGAGATCATAAACTTAACATTAACCATTAACTTTTGCATTACAGAAAATTAAAAGAAATTTAAGATTCACCATTAGTATAATTTTGTTTGTTTATGCACATATTGTTGAATAAGTGCTTTATATACGAGTGTATAGCTTTAGTTATATATTGTTTATGTATATACAATAATACCATGTCATGTACAGCAATGATTCAAGGTCCCAACCTTGTCCTTGCTTATGTTTCTGAGGATAATAAAAATCAAACACAAACACAAACAATAAATAAATAATAATAATCTCACGCACATCAATAACCAAACAAACAAAAACATATTTATGCTTTGTTTCTTATTCTTCTGATAAATGTATGGAGAAAAATATGTAATTACTGCAAGAAAGTAATTCATTACGTATATAATATATTATTTTGGTAAAACTTTTAAAAATCTATTTTAATTTTCAAAAAGTTGATTTGATATTTGTTGCAAAAAGTGCAACAGTTAAAATGACGATTAAAACTTAAAAGGAAACAAAATACCGCTAAGAATATAATTACCAAAACATAAATACTAAATATATAATCTTTATTTAGCAAAAACAATATTTATTTAGGGGGTGTTCACATTAGGTATTTTTTGTAGAGTTTATGTCACTGCGCCAACTGCGTGATTGGCATTAATAGAGATAAGGAGGTAGTTTAGCATGTTGTAACGCTACTGTCCAGCGCCGAACAATGGGGATTAACGGCGCAGTCTGTCGCCTAGATTATCCTTAATTGACTGAGCCTCGCGTGAGGAGGTTTCTTCTATGGGTAATTTAGGAAACATTTGTGACTTATTAGCAAGGATTAGTGTAGACCGTTATATAAAACCACCATCCTCAGATACATCATCATTGACCGCTATACCACACTCCGATACAGACAAACTGAAACTCTGAGCAAAACTATTTTTTACTATCAAGATGAAGAGAAAGTGTTTGGAACTGGCTGATAAATCGAATGTTAATCTCACATCAGTGGACAGTGGAATAGACCTCGACATGTGCAGTACCTTTTCGTACCAACACCAGGAACGAAAACGACGTAGACGGGAGACTAGAAAAGAAACCTGCAACATATTTTCAGATTCTTTCGATCTTGGTCAGTTCTACACGTGTGATTTCAGCACAAGATCCAAGCAGAATTCGTCTCGTTCTGTTCATGATGATTCTACGTTGGTTGGTTCCAGTCCCGGTGATGTAAACTGCAGTATTCAAGCTTCTCTGGACAGTCTGAGATCAAATCTAATAGAACTTGGTATGACTCCCTCCAGCCGGTTTGAAAACAGCATGCGTCAGAGGTTCAGAAAAGTTTCAGAAAAGGACAGCATACGGATGAAGATTTCGCTGAATTTGAAGGCAGAAGAGAAAAGCGAATTACAACGAAAAGAAGAGGTTTTGTGTAGAGTCAGCGAGGTCCTCAGTACTCCACACAAGAACCGCGTGGACGTGGGTTCTCATAACACAGACTCGAGCTCCAAACCACGGAAAGGTAAATCTACAAGCAGCATATTCCGCTGGTTTAGATCCACTCGAAAAAGCCGTCAGAGCGTACCAAGACGAAACTTTAAAAAGTATCGTGTTTCCGATACTGAAGCTGACGATGCTATACGGCCGACGTTGTTTTGTATGTTCTAGAGATAAACTCTTATGTGTATTGTTGTATATACGGAACTGTTATTGCACGTTGAATTTTCAAGGAGACTATTATTAATTCAACGTTTGTAAAAAGAACAATTTAAGTGCTATTGCTATAAATAGTGTCGGAAAAGCTATGTCTTGTATATTATGTTAATATTATAAGCATGTATATAATTGTATTAAAATTATTATTACATATTATATGTTTTTGACTTTATTTATTTGCTTATCTAATATCTAAATAGTATATAGTATATATAATATATTAGTATGTGTATGTTTGTTTCTTTTTCTTCTTAAAGACGAATATGTATATACCAAAAAATGCATTCCTTAGAAGACCCCCCCCCCCCACACACACACACACACACACACACACACCACACCACGTATATCGAAGTATCGTTTTGATATATAGGTTTATTTTGAAATTACTGCATTTTTTCCTTTTTGTCTATTTGTGAATTTTTTAAATTATTATTTTGTATACAATTTCAAACACCAGAGAAAGAAAAATGTATTGAAACGTGACCTTTGAAGTTCGCGAGATCAAATGCCTTTTGTTAGTTTTTCTTCATATTTTATCTTTAATGGCTACTTTCATTTTTGATGGAACCTCGCACCAAAGATACCTTTTTAGATAATGCACAGTGAAATGCTTTATATACATTCTTTTTATCATTTTGCTAACACGATAACTCTGGACAGAAACTAAGATAAAACTAGAATACATTTTTATAGGAATTATAGAACGTGACACATAAGTAAATGTTCTGATATTCGATAATATTAATCAAACACGCCAAGAAGAGAAGTTGCTATTACCTACCGCCCATGTAGACTTACGGTTTTGCACGTACACGCATGAGGAAAATAAAAATCTGATTGCGTCAAAAGGGAACCGTTGAACTGACATGTAACTCAATAATAAGCAATGTTAAAATATAGAAACATATTCAGTTTTAAATATCAATAAAAGCTTATACCATTTTTTCTTGTAATAATAAATGTAAATAAAAAGTTTCTTTTAACAAATGACGATCAAATTGTATGGATTAAATCTGACTTTTAATACAGGGGCGAAGAAAAAACCAGATTTAACATATGCAATTTGATGGAAATTAGAAATAAATTATTTGTGTATGTACATACAGATTTGTTTTTAATACAAAAATATTATGCGAGTTGACATTACTTTAAAACTTAATATGCTTTTATAAGAGTTTTAACATTATATGCATTATTGAGTTACATGCTATCAGTTCCCATCGGATTTGAAAAGACCATAATTTTAGAAGTTGATAACCAACAAATTACAAGTTGATAACCCAATGTGTGCAGATTCACATGTATTGTTACTGAAGTATGAATGAATGAATGAATGATTGTTTAACGACACCCAGCACGAAAAATACATCGGCTATTCGGTGTCACACTATGGTAGAACGGCATGTGACTGAAGTAATCCATAATGCAGTACACGGTGACTAAAGGTAGAAATGCGCGTTTTTCATTGGTTGTTCTATCGGTTGTCTTCATGCCTGTATTAGTTGGGGGGTTTTGGTACTGATGGATCGAGTACAAACTTTATTTTTGTTACAATGGTAAACATTAATATGATTTGAAAAAAAAGGCTCACACGTGTGGGCACGTAACCCCCAAAATGGTGTCTACTGGCCTGATTTGGACAAATCGTTATGCACTTTAAAAAAACCACCTCAAAACATTCCAACAAATTAGTAGATATACTGCACACAGGGTCTGCATAAAAAAAATGTCTTGTCCACCCACGACTAAAATTCTCCCACGTCATGAACGTTTATTATTTGTGTAGGCAAAAATCAAGATGATGTGTGGGTGCAGTGGCTTAGTGTGGGTTTCCAGCGCCCGGGGCAAGGCAAGTATTTCGCCCCCTAACCAGTGGACGTTTAGCACTCCCGAGTCCCTTCCACCAGGGAGGTTGGGTGGTGGTGGTGGGGGGGGGGGATCTCTTCTCTTTTTTCACCCCTATCAAAATAATAGTCAGTTAAGCAGGCAGTCATTTGTGTATGAATGTATATTTTATTTCTAAATTGTAGAGAAAATGTACGTTCAGTTCAGTTAGAAAAAATGTAAAGTAAAACATTGTACAGTCTGTTAAATATAAGTTTTAAAATAATACATTTGATAGCAGGGGAGGATCTAGACATTTGTTACGGGGAGAGGGGTGTGTCACAGAATTGTAAAAGGATCAAGTTGAGTTTGTGCAAGGTAAATGAGCCGAGGTCCGAAATGGATCCACATATATTTGTAATGAAATGTTTTATTTAACAACGCACTCAACACAGTATTCGTAATAAAGATGAGAAGAGACACGTTTTCAAGACACTTTACCGCATCCCCATGTCCAGACCACGGTACGGCCCTGTGTTTAATGGGAGCTGGTATAGGAAATAGGTACGGGGAACAAAAATATCGTCTGGTTTGTTGCTGCATACATTGCATACATCAGAAAATATGCAGACTGATCTTAATTGATTTTTTTATTATTTATTTTTATTTTTATTTTTTTATTTAAGTGGATTAAAAAAAGTTGTTTTTGTTTAACCACACCATTAAAACACATTGATTTATTATTCGATGTCAAACTTTTGGTAATTCTTACAAGTAGTTGTTAGAGAAAACCCTCTATATTTGTTTACTAAAGCAGCAAGGGATCTTTTATATCCGCTTTCCCACAGCCCTTGACATGTTGTGACGCACTGGTTGGAACCAGAAGAAAACCAATTCAGCTGAATGGGTCCACCGAGGTGGTTCGATCCTGTGACGCTAACACCTCAAGCGAGCAGTCAACCGACTGAGCTAAATCCCGCCCTGGGTGGATCAAATGACACGGGTAACAAAAGTGACTATCACTGGATTAATAAAGGGAGTTAATTTGTTAAACACATTGTGAAATACTCTTCAGTCGTATTTACGTTAACGTGCAACTTACGATGTTTAGTGAAATTGGGTCCTGTATGTAAAAATACTGTCCTTAATAACTTGATATAAGATCATTTGCTGCTATTCGATAGCAGTCGTCAAACAACTGACTGACTGACCGGTATCGGTGGTGTCGTGGTTAAACCATCGGACATAAGACTGGTAGGTACAGGGTTCGCAGCCCAGTACCGGGTTCGCAGCCTGGTACCGGCTCCCACTCAGAGCAAGTTTTAACGAATTAATGGGTAGGTTTAAAACGGTTCCCTCCCATCCTGCCTACAACCCACTTTGCCTACAACCCACTTTGCCTTTATTTCTCCTAGGCCGTTACACAACGGCATATGGGGAATATGCAATAAATATTTGACAGTGACAAGATGAGTTTTACGGGAGATAAATATATATGTATACAGTACAATACATATTTGTAATAAATTTACAATGTAATATGCAATGGTATTAACACAGCTATGTATGGTGTGTAACAATCACTATACTGCACATGCACACAAATATATGCAAACACTCATACATATATATACGCATACATACACACATATACATATACATATATACATACATATACGTATACAATGCCTATTATTTTGTGTCTCTAACCAATATCATAACATTGTAACAACAATTAAGATTATGTAATTGGGGCTTAGTTGCGCAAAGATGATTTCAGGCTCTTTATGGTGATTAGTATTAGTCCTATGATCTCAAACCGTGGTCTTTAATACGTGATCAAAGTTAAATGGCCTCCATGATTCTTTTATATAGGATTAAAGTGCCATGTTTAGAGACACATAAGGAATATCAGAAATGACTGAATTTATAGAGCTTATATATTTTACTACTAGTATATCATGGTACTATGGCTAGGTTACAGAGAGTTAAATTTATTAAATTTTTTTTTTAATTTTTTTTTTGGTTTGTTTAACGACGCACTCAACACATTTTTTTAATTACGGTTATATCGGCGTCGGACATATGGTTATGTCGAGAAAAAACCCCAGTGGTCAGCTGACGGGTAAATTTATAACGTCACAAAAAGATGTCGAACAAAACTTCTATGCAGGTTTCTGATACCGATTAAAAGTCCGTCGTCAGTCTGCTACACATTGAACAGACCAGATAGCAGAGGTGTGCGGTCAGGACAGCGTGCTTGAACCTTAATTGGATATAAGCACGATAATACGTTGAAATGAAGTGAAATGAAATGACTAACTACTAGTGTTCGAAATAATTGTTGTCTTTAATGACACCACCAGAACATATTTATTGGATATCAACTATTTGGTATTTTTACATATAGTCTTAGAGAGGAAACCTTCTACATTTTCCCATAGCCCAGTGGTACAGTGCCCGCCTGATGCGCGGTCGGTCTATGATCGATCTCCGTCAGCTAACCACTGGGTTTTTTTCTCGACATAACCATATGTCCGACGCCGATATAACCGTAATTATAATGTGTTGAGTGCGTCGTTAAATAAAAAAACAAAACAAAAAATTCTACATTTTCCCCATTAGTAGCAAGGTATCTTTTATATGCACCATCCCACAGATAATATGGCACATACCACGGCGTGTGATATTCCAGTTGTGGTGCACTGTTTACAAATTCGGAAATAGTACCGGTAGCTGTGATGATAGCGGGTTTCCTATCTCGCTCTTTAGACCAAGACTACCCGTATGCTGGATACTGAAATTTAATAGGCGTAGATCAAAATGCTGAAGTTTTGTCAAACAACTCTTTTCTTTGCCTGACAATAAGAAGTCGATTACGTCACCAGTCCCTAAGAAAAGAAAGTTAAAGCTTATTTTGAATAGCGACTCCACTAGAGCATATTGATTAATTCATCATCGGCTAATTCTAATTCCCTGAAGAAAATGTAAATTGATATGTGTGTGTATTATAAATTGTATGTAACAAAGTATGTTTGGAGAGGCATTAATATAGGCCAATGGCCTGTTTGCCAATCCATTTCCTTTGTGAAATAAATATTGTTTAAACCATTCATCATCAGCTACTGGGTGTCAAACAATTCGTAATTCTAAAATGTCTTGGAGAAAACCCGCTACAATGTTTTTATTAGCAAGATATGTTTAATATGGACTTACCCACACTAAGGCCAATATATACCACCACATTTGATATACTAGGCGTGGGGCACGTTTTGGGATACTGGCCTTGGTGGTGTCGTGGTTAAAGCCATCGGACATATGGCTGGTAGGTACTGGGTTCGCAGCCCGGTACCGGGTCCCACCCAATGTTATTTAACGACTGAATAAGGGTATGACCACTATACCGATTTCTCTTTCACTAACCATTAACCACTAACCACGTTCTCCATATGTGGGCACGTTAGGCTACTTTTCGTTCTAGCCAGTATACTACGGTTTATCAAAGGCTGTGGTAAGTGCTATCCTGTCTGTGATATTACCAAATGTTTTACATTCAATAGATGATGATTAATACATCAATGTGCTCTAAAAGTGTCGTTAAATAATAATTTTTCACTTTTAATAATCAATAAATCCAGGGTTATAATTCATATTTTAATATTTATTCAACATGAAACGTGTGTATTTTACAAATAAATTATATTGTTGTTATGTACACGATTAGCACAGTTGTTTTTCAGTCAATTGTTCAGCGAGGAAAACAAAACACCACGAAAACGGTTAAGTCCGTCCTTATGTTTTCTTTACTCTTAGCTTTCTGTTTTGTTTCTGATTTCTAATCCAACGAATAAAATTTGTTCCAAATTTCACCACCTTGTTCCCCTTTTTCGGCCGGGCAGCTGGCACACGTATATGGTCACCCAGAATATTAGCGGCACACAACATTTCTCTGGTTTTTGAGTCTGTTGATTCGGTATTTGCAGGTATGTGAGCTCCCTTCATGTTCTTCTTTTCAAGAAGACTGCCTCTGTTATTCATGTAGGTGATGGTCTGACACACGAACCTGTTAAACTCAGACGGTGACGTCACAGCAGACGTGTTGAGGTTTGCGTGTAGATTTTTCAGATTTTTATAAAACATTTGTTCACTTGAAACAGCGTTCGGAAACCTGTCATCGTTGAAAGTCTGGCAGAAACAACAGCTGCAATGCTTCACTTCAACAGTGTTACCCTCAGCACTGATGGTTTTATCCAAACGCGGCTCAAGCACGGCTGCACTGGGTATTAGCTGCGACATTGTCAGAGACCTCCTTCCACGACAGAGTTGTCTCCCATGCGGTTTCTCTGTAAACGAGGTAGTAATAGAGTTGACTAAATCGTCCATGGAAAAACTGATGTCGTTTGCTTCGTCGTCACTGAAAGAGTAGTCCACGAGCTGTACAGTCGGGAAAACATCATCAACGTCGTCAAGACGACATCGCTTACCATCACCAACCACGGCGACATCGCAGTCGTTGTTGCTCTTTCTCTTCATGTTCTAGCCAAACTATGTAAAAAAAAATCTAAACTTAAAATACGACTATACAAAAATAGCTGGTTTGAAATTCAGCAGACGTGGTTGCAAGATGACTGTCGGGTAAGAAAGATGAAGTAGAAAATGACGATTTACGATTATCGTCTGGTATTTATGTACAGACATACAGACGACTTTAACATCAAACCAATTAAAAGAGCAACTCGTTTCTTAACAAAACCACAGGAGCTTCATTAACCTTAATGAGGTTTACTTGTCCGTGGTCTTCCTTCTTGGTCGCTGCTTGTAATTCTATCAAGATAAAATAATTAAATTAATTAAAAGAGTTGGTAATTAGCGCGTAACAATGAGAGACGCCAGACAGAAAGGAAAACGTGCTAGACAGTGTATTGAATAAACCCGACAATGTTTGATCATATCCTTGAAGGAATTTTAATTATGAAAAAAATATTTAATAAGGTATGACCTACCAAAAAAGATGCAAAAGTATTGAATATTATTATAACTTTTAATTTAAAAATAAGTTGTATCTTATAATTTGAATATGATAAAGTTACAAAATGTCACGCTCGTTTCTTTTGTATTTCTTTGTATCTTTTTTCACATTTTGTAAAGGGACATTACTGAGTTTGCTGCTTTGTAAGATGTTTCCGCATAATAAAATATTTCTAGGATTAAAGTTACATATTAAATATATTTTCTTGTTTAGAATATCAGTGTCTGTATATTCAATGTTTTTCTGGTCGTCTTAATATTTGTAAGAAGCCCAAACTGGATTTTGTCTTCAAATAATTTCGTACGTACCAAAAAATATGTTTATGCAAATAAAATGAAAATTAACCTAGTACAAATATTTGAACGATTAGAAAGAAACACATTTAATATATAGCCACTAATATTCTAAATAAGAAAATATATTTAATATGTAAGTCTAATCTTAGAAATATTTTATTAGTCGATATCATAAAACATTGCAGCAAACTTAGGAATGTCCCTTTAAGTTTGATTATTTCACAAATCTTTTTTTTAAAATGCACACATCTTTTTAAATTTTACAAGATCTCACACTTCCAGGGAAGAGTTTAGATGGCGTACACATTAAAAAAACCCTGCCAATTTGATCATAACATTGACATGTACCAGATGTTTTTGAAAATAAAGATTTTGAAATGTAGACCTTAAATAATAGCATAAAGCAAAAAGAAGTTGAATATAGCAATAATGTAATTATTATTTTGTGTACATTATTATAGGCCAACGAATACAACTCAAGTATACACAAACTATATTTACATTAAAATAAAGTTACCCTGGTTATGTAAGTTTAGAGACTTTGAATCAGGAATGGCAATTTGAGCAGAACATTATATAAAGGAAGCTCCCCTTCATTCCCCCAAAAAAAACAATCAAAGGGAGGCAAAAAAGGGGGACGTGAAAATCGGTTATACATTTTTGTCACAAACAGGACCAAACCACACACACACACACACACACACACACACACACACACACACACCGAGAGAGAGAGAGAGAGAGAGAGAGAGAGAGAGAGAGAGAGAGAGAGAGAGAGAGAGAGAGACGGCACTAATTACCGGGTAAAATGTCTGTACAGTGTTAAACAGCCTATGGTACATGACCCATTTTATTTGAAATTTGTTATGTAAGCTTTTACTGAAATAAACCTTTTCTCAATTATATATCTATCGTTTAAAATGTTTCATTTTGGGAATATTGTTTGTCATTCTATTTTTATAAATGAAAAAATTAGTGAAGAAAATTGATCAAATATGTTATATGTTGTAATGTTGTCTTTTCACCCGCAATAAAATTAATATTGATTTCAAGACGCATATTATGAATATCATTAGAAACTAGAGAAAGTCATTCCAGGGAGTTTTTATCATTTATATTTGTGGTATACATATGGATATGGTTGAAACCAAAACATACCACGGGCGTAAGAACGTGCCAAAAAGTGAGGGCACACACACGTGTATATACTGTTGTTGCTAATGAAAAAACATGTAGCAGGTTTCCTTTCTCGGACTGTATGTCAGAATTAACAAATATTTGACACCCAATAGCCGATGATCAATAAATCAATGTGCTCTAGTGGTGTTGTTACACTAAACAAATTTAGCTCTCTATCTCTCTCTCTCTCT
>JAECMU010051402.1:0-13901 GCA_016106625.1 Dracogyra subfuscus | reverse complement strand
CACCAGACAGGTAATAACGCATCCTTCACCAGGTAGGTAATAACGCGTCCTTCACCAGGTAGGTAATAACGCGTCCTTCACCAATCAGGTAATAACGCGTCCTTCACCAGGTAGGTAATAACGCATCCTTCACCAGGTAGGTAATAACGCGTCCTTCACCAGGTAGGTAATAACGCGTCCTTCACCAATCAGGTAATAACGCGTCCTTCACCAGGTAGGTAATAACGCGTCCTTCACCAGGTAGGTAATAACGCGTCCTTCACCAGGCAGGTAATAACGCGTCCTTCACCAGGTAGGTAATAATGCGTCCTTCACCAGGCAGGTAATAACGTTCTATTCACCAGGCAGGTAATAACGCATCCTTCACCAATCAGGTAATAACGCGTCCTTCACCAGGTAGGTAATAACGCGTCCTTCACCAGGCAGGTAATAACGCGTCCTTCAGGCAGATAATAAAACGTCCTCCACCAGTTATGACTAGTATACAATTTAACACTCATACCTATTACACACCCATCTTCATGTGGTCCTGTGTTTTTAAACTTTATTATCACACGATCATCGACAATGTCAGGGTTTCACGTGGTCATTTTAATAACCAACAGCTACTAAAATAATCAACATATATATTACTAGGCAGTAGAACGTTACTGAGTTATAGTGGTTTGTGCAGAAGAAGCTGATTTAGCCTTTATCATTTGTGTAATATGTCATTTTTAAATGAATTTTAAAATCGAAAACATCTTACAGAAGGATTTGAGAAACATTTTTAATACAAATATAAAATGCTGTATTTTACATTTTGTGTATTAGTCTGTATCTTTCTATAGTGCGACACACAAAAATACATATTCTGTGTTCTATGGTTATGTTTTATTTCTCAGGTCGAACCTTACATCTCACTTAAAAGCAACGCGAAAGGCGGCGTTCCTAAGATTTCTAACTCTGACGTGGAGGGTTTCTGTGTGGACCTTACTAGGGAGGTGGCCTATAGAGTGGGATTTGAATACAGAATACAGTTTGTCAAAGACGGGTCGTATGGCGCCAAGCAGGACAACGGGACATGGAATGGCATGGTGGGCGAAGTCAGCAGACATGTAAGTCCTTTTCTTTCCAGGTAAAATACATCAAATATGCAACTCTGGTTAGGGTTAAGATTCTATCTTTGGTACCTGGATTATTTGGTTGATAGAGAGAACGAGCAAAATGATATGTCAAGTCGCCATTAAGGCTACAATCGATAAAATAGCACATAATCATTATAAACACTTTTCATAGACAGACCAGTGAATACTACGGACTTTGTCACTGGTTAGGATGGGACAAACTTACATGCATCAAATGCGATTGATTCTGCGACCAATTCCAGATATAAAAGAAACGTCAGTTTTGTCATTAGAAACAATCTGTTTAGAAAGACCTCTAGCACAATTAATTGGGTATTTTATTTCAGATTGATCTTCACATTATTCCCTTATTAATTGCAGGAAGCTGACATGGCCGTTGCCCCTTTGACCATCACGGCAGCTCGAGAGCGGGTGCTTGACTTCACCAAGCCCTTCATGAGTCTGGGCATCAGCATAATGATCAAGAAGCCGGAAAACCAGAAGGCCCACGTGTTCTCGTTCATGGACCCGCTGTCCTATGAGATATGGATGTGCATCGTGTTCGCCTACATCGGCGTCAGCGTCGTCCTCTTTCTCGTCAGCCGGTTCAGCCCCAACGAGTGGCACATGTGCGAGGACTCCTCCATTACAAATGACTTCACCATCTCCAACAGTCTCTGGTTCTCCCTAGGGGCTATTATGCAGCAAGGTTGTGATATATCACCGAGGTAAGGGCAGTGTGTGAAGGTTTATGGATATCACATTTTGACTCGTACAGAAATGACCCAGATGCCAATTGTAATCTTCGATTTCTTTTCTCGCTCCAGCCAGTGCATTACAACTGGTAGTATTTCCAAGGCCATGGTATGTACTATCATGTCTGTGGGATAGTAAATATATAAGAAAGATCCCTTGATACTAATGAGAAAGTGTCAAATATTTCACATTTACTAAAATGGCATCCAACAGCCGATGAATAATAAATCAATGTGCAATAGTGGTGTCGTTAAACAATAGAAAGTGTTTTTCTTCTTTGATGTTGGTTTTTTAGAGCAATAAAACAATTTAAGTACATATATTTTAATTACAGATGTACTATTCTTGACAACCACTCAGCGTACTTTTATTTCAGCGAGGTAAAATGCACGTATCTCTTTGCGATATGTGGGAGTATGTCGGTAGGGTGTGACACAGTGCTAGATCGCTTATCTCAGCTGCGATCAGTCGTATGACTGATTGGCCTCGGCGGACTCGTTGGCTTTTTGTTCTGTTCCTCACAAAGAAGCCATACATCAAATACTTTGACCTGATGTGCGAAGATTGTACATGAAAGATCTATTGCTACCATGCGGGGGCTTATATGACGGCAGGAATTCCTGTCTTATTACCTAGAACTAGTAACATATCCATTGTTTTAAATTCATTTTGTTAATGTACAGAATGGATAAACTATAGGTGATAGTGTGGTTATTATGTAATAAAATAATGACATTCACACTTAAGATACACAAATTCTGAACGGACTATAAGTTCAGATTATATTGTATATAATTTAAAATGTATGTTTTCTTCGACAGATCCATGTCCGGTCGGATTGTCGGGAGTGTCTGGTGGTTCTTCACTCTCATCATCATCTCCTCATACACAGCCAACCTCGCCGCCTTCCTAACCGTGGAGCGCATGCTCACACCCGTGGAATCTGCTGAAGATCTTGCCAAACAAACGGACATCCAATATGGTGTCATCAACTCCGGCAGTACCAAGAGTTTCTTCCAGGTACGTCTGTGCTAGCCAGTTGTTTGTGATGTCAGACCGATTTCTTTCTGCCTCATTTTGATGATGCAGTGGGTTATCGCTGTCATCATTTTGTTCCAGGCGAGACGTAGCCCAGTAGTAAAGCGCTCGCTTGATACGCGAATAATAATTGGGCTATTTCTCGTTCCAGCCAGTGCATCACTACTGGTATAACAACGGCCATGGTATATATTATCCTATCTACTGTATGGTGCATATAGAAAAAGCCCTTGTTGCTGAGCGAAAAGAGTAGCCCATGAAGTGTAGACAGCGGGTTTCCTCACTCACTATATGTGTGTTTTTTAATCACATGCCCGATACCATATAACCGAAAATAAAGTGTATTGAGTGTGTTGTTAAATAAGACATTTCCTTTTTTTACATTTCATGATGAATAACATCCATTAACGTGTCCAAAATCGTATTTCTGAACACAGAAGGGCCTAAATAGTTTTTGGCAAGTTGTGACTTCCCCATGAACGTTGTCTGATGCCTGTATACATGAGGACTGCCACTGCCCAGGAGGCACACCATCTTGTGGAAGACTGCCAAACACAATGCCGTTGCCATTAATCTAAACCTACATAATGCGACAATATATTTAAACAGTTGATAGGCAAAATAGTCGATCTGTGATCAACCTTTCTTTTTTTTTTTTCTTTTCTTTTTGAAAGCATGCAATTCACAGAAAAGGTGGGTATGTTTGATACCGAAATAACGGACATACTTAAAGTGGAATCAGAATGCACGTCCCATTTAAGCTCGAAATAAGGTTTTACGTCTTAGCAAGAAAATCCCGGCAAACATCGACGTCATACCGCGTGAAATTAACAAACAAATGTTGACGCCCGAGGGTGAAACTCGACGCGCGCGCTGACAAGAGACCAGAAATGTATTTTGTTTGGCCTTGTGATATATACACGGTGATGATAGTAAGTGTTAGTGAACGGAGGGTATATCATTGGTAGATTGGTCGTCAACAGTATCAACTCTGAAACGCTTTGTAACAGGGTTAGCTAACTGTTTGAACAGGGAACAGTTTTATAAAACAACTGGGCACCTGCGTGGAGTTTTAACATTTTATGACAGGATTAGGAAGTTGTGTCAATTATATTTTAAAATTGTATTTTCTATTTTGTACGAGGATTAAGACCACACTGTTTATGTGTATTCCAAGTATAGTAAATGAGACGTTTGAAGCATTCAAAACAAATCCGCACAGTTTGTTCGATCCCGGAAGATTTGTGGTCTTCAGTTTAATTTATTGTCTCTCTGCTACCGACATAACATCAAATTCTGCTGTGAAACCAATTAAGGGTTTCTAGACTGCCCGCAAATTTCTACCGATTTGCATTATCGTTTACTAGATCGTTAAGTTGGAAGAAAATTGCGTAGCTTTTGTGAATACGGCTGGACACCTTGCGATAACGATACGAGGTCATTAACAAAGTGCAAAAGTGCAATGTCTGTTGTGTTATAACATTTAGACTATGTATCAACAATTATTTAACAAAATGATTTTGCAATCGTATCAGAAATTAATATTTATTACAATATGACATATATTGTTGACTGTAGGAAAAATACTCAATATGGTCATATAATATTGTATATTAATACTGATGTTATATAATAATGAATTTGTCAAATGATAATAAAGAAGCCAATCAATAGTAAAACTATTAAAATATATTATTTATGCCACTAATCATTATAGCCATCTCCCATGCTTTCAGTGTCAGTGTCTATTTTAGAAATAATTAAATGTATTATTTATGTCCTCGATCATAATGACAATCATTCCATGAGCTTTTAATTTCGTTAAACTTGATTTTCTTGCCTATATCCAATTACGGTTCATGCACGTTGTCTTGGACACATACCCATTAGTTATGTAGGCCATTGTTAGTCGTTAGTGAGACAAACTAATTTTATGGTCATTAAAACTCATTTGAATGGTATTCGGTATCAGGGAGCGATACAACAATCCTTCTGACTAGCCTTATGGTCGATGGTTCAGTGATATGTCAAGTGAAACAGCTTTTTATTCAAATAAAACCACGTTGCGTGACACGGGACTCCAGATCGTGTTCTTCTCTTTCTACCTCTTAAAGGGTAATTACTAGCTCGTTGCGGACTGCCAGAGATTATTGTTTATTTTATCATATATACATGCTATTTGACTTGGTCGCGATATATGTGTTTCAACATTATTATTCATATATTCGAACCAGTTGAGTTAGTATTTTTTCTTTACAAACTGATTTCGGTTTTATGTGTAATATATCTGATATTAATAGAATGCTATATCGTTCTCTGTCTTCTGTAACATTTATCACACACATGCAAAGTTCAGCACTTGAGTATCTCAACTTCTCAATGATCATGTATAATTTGGCTGGGTGCACTATTATATAAATTCACATTTTATTAATGCAAATTACTCCAGTAAATGAGATACGTCTGCAACTGTTGCATTCTGTGACCATCGTTTCCTTGTCAGAGTTCAGTATTGGTTTGGCGTTAGATTGCAAATATACTCTTGTACTGTAACTTACACAGGGACGGGACGTAGGTCAATGATACAGCGCTCGCTCGATGCGCGGTCGGAGTAGGATCGCTTCCCGTCGGTGGGCCCATTTGGCTATTTCTCGTTCCAGCCAATGCCCCACTACTGGTATATCAAAGGCCGTGGTATCTACTACCCTGTCTATGGGATGGTGTATATAAAAATCCTTTGCTGCTAATTGAAAAGAGTAGCCCATGAAGTGTCGACAGCGTATTTCCTCTATTACCATATCTGTGTGGTCCTTCGCTAGATGTTTGATGCCATATAACCGTAAATAAAATATGTTGAGTGCGTTGTTAAATTTAACATTTCTTGCACAGTGTAAGATTTACCACATACAATATAATGCATGACCGTCATATGATGTTAAAAATGTTATTTCACTTATAATAGTAATGTATATGATATATTGTATTTGCAGAATTCAAACGTCGCAGTATATCACAGAATGTGGTCTTACATGTTTAAAGGAACATTTCTGAGATTGCTGCAATTTTAGAAATGTTAACAGAGACATTTTAACGATTGTAATTACATATTAAATATATTTTTGTGCATAATGTATTGTGGCTGAATATTAAACGTGTTTCTGATCGTTCTAATATATGTACTAGGTTAAATTTCATGTCATGTCCTAAAATATATCTTTACGTACGTACGAAATTATTTGAAGATAAAATCCAGTTTTGGCTTCGTACAGATATTAAGACGACCAGACACACATTGAATATACAGACACTGATACTCTAAACCAGAAAATATATTTAATATGTACGTTTAATCGTAGAAATATTGTATAGGTCAGAAATATCTTACAATACAGCAAACTCAGGAATGTCCCTTTAATGTACATGATATGTTGTACTTGCAGAATTCAAAAGTTGCCGTATATCACAGAATGTGGTCTTACATGACCTCTGCCCAACCCAGCGTGTTCGTGAACTCTTTAGAGGCGGGCATACAGAGAGTGAGAAATTCTAATGGAAAGTATGCATTTTTAATGGAATCTGTGTCGAACGATTACTTTAATGCAAGATACCCGTGTGATACCATGAAGGTTGGAAACAATCTCAATTCTAATGGATTTGGTATAGCAACTCCAATTGGATCAGAGTTGAAGTAAGTATTAACTTTGGTACATTATAATATTATAAGGTAATATAGGAATATGGAAATGGAAAATAGTTATACTTTTCATGATAGAACTGAAACAGCTAAACTATTCGGAGCTTATAAACACAACACAGATAACGATTGTACAAAATAATTATGATGAATAATAATACTTATAATGTGTCCATACTTCAAACTCACCATACTAATTCTACTTAACAACCCGATCCTGCTCAGTCCAACCCAGTTCCCCGCGGCTCGTTTAGCAATAGCTATATAGTGTGCTGTCCTATCTGGGATAATGTGCAGAAAACATTCATTGCTTCTATTGGAAAATTGTAGTAGTTTTCTTTCAAGAATGCAAGAATTATGAAACGGTTTTGACTTTCATTAGCCAATGATTACTTGATTACCAGTGCACTAATGGTGTGGTTAAACAATTTTTACTTTTTAAACACTGAATCACCTTTCAAATATGCCCCACTAATTAACAATTAATATTCAGCATTAAACATGTTATCCACATCTGCATACTTAGTAATGTTTAAAAAACTACTAAAAACACCAACAAAAAACAACAATACACAAACAAGACCACAAACATGATTGTTCTAGTTGTCAGTACTAGAACATATTTACGCATAATGCCCATTCCTTTATATACATACGAAAAATACGAGGGTGTAACCGATTGAAATGTCAAAGTGGTACACGAGAAACCTCAGAATACGTCTGGGAGAGTTGTATGTCCAATTATCGTTTAGTAAAGATCAGGAAGAGAGAATTGCAGGCATATTAACACAGACCACTGACCTATTTAATGGTCTAACAAAGTTTTACCTCAACAAAGCATATTTGATTTGTCTCTAAATGTACTTTATTCAACAGTATTTATAACCACCAGACTCCATTAATTAATGATATTTTGTGAAACTAACTGAATTATGGCAGTGGTTCATAATTCAAAAACTAAAATTGCCGAGAGAGTTGACATGGGTTTCATTCCATCATGGTTCAGTTAAGGTTATGTGATAGGTAGATTTGGTTTCCAACAATTAATGTAATTTTAATTTATTATCCATTTTAGAGAAATAAGATCCTTAAATCCGTGACAGTATGCTTTTAATGTACTAGAGTTATTAAAATTCGAATATTCAATATGTTCTATCTTTTCAGAGATAAATTAAATTTTGCCGTGCTAGAATTACGAGAGTCTGGAATATTAGCTCAATGGCGAAAACACTACTGGTTTGACAAAGGAGAATGTCCCAAACAAGCTTCATCCAAGGTCAGTTCAATTAATATATAATCGTTATTTACATTTAAGACAGTATGCAGGCAAGTGTACGTTTCGTTAATAGAAGTAATATTTGAGTTATTTATAAGTACAGTTTCAGAAATTTAGTATTACATTTAGTAGTTATAGCCTATTTTTTTGTATGGGTGGTGCATCTCGTTGAAATCGTTTTTAACACAATCATGTATACAGACAAATGTGAAGCACATTGGCCAGTCAAGCCGCAGCACATTTTGTGAGGATATTCAATCAGAACGACAAAATCATTACCATAATTAAACAACCCCAATCATACCACTGCACAGGCCACTTTCAACTGGTCGTTTTGACAAAATCAAGAATCCTACCAAAATTCGATATTCGTGTGGTTAAAGCTCACTCTGGTTCAATGGGAAAAAGAATTCGAAGCCATACGAAATATGGTCGATTTCACAGAGTGAATAACTAGTGTGACGTACTAAATGTACAATAGGAAATTATCGCTCTTTTTTTATCAAAAGTTTTACAATATAAAATATTAATGTTACTTGTATTTAAATATATAGTGAAAAGGCTAGGAAACCCTAAATGACGCTTTAATCAGTAACAGTTTGAAAACAGCAAATGAAATTTTTAAAAATGTATTATTCTAAAATGTCACGTACGGGAGCCATGTGTTTTTTCTACTGATAACCTGTGCGTTTTCAACCCAAAGAAACAAATTCTTGCAGGAATAATTGTCCAGTTCCTGTTTTGAAAGCAAATGATATTGATTTTTCTAGAATGTTAGAACTTGACAGCAAAGAACCAGAAAACTGAGAGAAACAAGAAACAAAGAAGAGAGAGAAAAACATATGTTGTGTTGTATTTATTGTATTGATTTTTTAATATTGTTTTCAATCTATAAGAGAAAAACCCATATGTTATTTTATTTATATTGTTTTGACTTTTATTATTTTGAAACTATAAGAACAAATCCATATGTTATATTGTGTTTGTTGTTTTGAGGTTTGTTATTTTGAAACTATAAGAGAAAAACACCCATATGATATATTGTATTTATTGTTTTGATTTACATTAGTTTGAAACTATAAGAAAAAACCCATGTTTTATTATTGTTTATGGTTTTGATTTATATTGAAATTATAAGAGAAAACCCCATTTGTTATATTATTGTTTATTGTTTTAATTTTTATTATTTTGAAACTAGAAAAAAAAAACCCATTTGTTATATTATTTTAAAACTATAAGAGAGAAAAAAACATATGTTATATTATTTATTTATTTTTATTTTTTATTTTTTTCAAACTATAAGAAAAAACAACACATGTTATATTATGGTTTATTGTTTTGCTTTTTATTGTTTTGAAACTAGAAGAGAAAAAGTCCATACAAATATTATGTGATATTATATTTATTGGTTTAATTTTTATTATTGTGAAACTTTAACAGGAAGGTGGTCAGAATGCTCTCACTCTGCAAAATGTTGCGGGAATCTTCTTCATTTTAATTGGTGGATTAGTGTTGGCGCTGATCACTGCGTGTCTTGAATTCTTTTACAAGTCAAGAGTTGACGCCAAGAGATACAAGGTATGCACGGATATGATTCACATACACGGTACACATATTTATATAAATACATTCAGTTAAACATATATATTCTACACTCCATATATAACAAAATACACAATGTCCAAAATATAAAACAAACTGGAATTCAACACACTTGGTTCGTATACAGGCACATGTACAAAATATCACACAACAGTCGCGATAGAACGAGAAATTCAACACATGATTAACATACACGTTTAATCACAGTATCCACGATAAAACAAGAAATTGAACTCATTTAATTCGTCATCTCAATAAAACACATAATATAGAAGATAAAGCCTATGGATTCATCATACGCAGTTCTTATATACAATACTAATTAGTATGTACGATGAAACAAAAGAATATGACGTGTGATTGATATTAATACGGATTATTTGGATTGCCCATCCTTTCATATCGTGTTCCAGACATAACTATATTATACGACATTCAAATAGACATCTAACTATTGATAATATACAAACATGCAATATACACAACAAAACCAAGGAACTCGACACATATGATTAAATTGAAACCCATGCATACATACATTAAAATGGTTTTCAACATAGGATTCATTGATTATATTTAGTAACATCCGTTATCAAATACTATAGACTATATCATGGTGACCTATATGTATATGGTGATATGTTCTCCTGTTTTTGTGTCTATTCTTCTGGTGTAATGTAAGATTTAATATTTGATATGGAGAATTGTCAAATTATTCTGATAATAATTACATTTTGTATCTAATCTACTATATTCGCATATTAGTTGCGGCATGACTCAATGTTTACATTCGGTTCATTTATCATGGGCGTACATAGGATTTTGAAAAGGGGGGTTCGAATTTGAAAAGGGAGGTTCCCAAATAGATTGCAGAGATATATTTCTATGTTGAGTAAATATAATAATGTCAGATATCAATGTCAGATATATTAAATTATAGAAAAGCGATTTCAGGGGGGTTCGGTCGAACTCATCGACCCCCCCCCCCCCCCCATGTTTATTGGTATCATCGTGTAATACAATGTAGGACAGATGTTCTGATTGAAAAACGTTATTCGACAGATGTCATAGAATTAATATCATGATTCAACTTGAATAACTAATACATCAGTTAACCTGGTTTGGAAAACTGATAAAAGGATATATATATTTTCCAAGTTAAAGATATTGTTTGCAGAAAACCTTTGGATCCACACTTCGATCAAAAGCTCGGCTATCATTCAGAGGTCATTTGGATAAAAATGAAGCCGCTACAACATGTCCCAGGAGAATTGGCGTTAATACAGTATGTATCTATTATCCGTTTCGCTGTCTCAAACTGTCACTTTTTCAATCTTTATTTATATTAAAGGGACATTCCCGAGTTTGTTGCATTGTATGATAATCCCGACTAATAAAATATTTCTACTATTAAACTTACATATTAAATATATTTTCTTGTTTAGAATATAAATGCCTGCATATTCAATGTGTTTCTGGTCGTCTTAATATTTGTAAGAAGCCCAAACTGGATGTTGCCTTCAAATAATGTTGTATGTACGGGAAAATATTTTTTTAAGCAATAAAATGAAAATTAACCTAGTACAAATATTAGAACGATCAGAAACATGGTTAATATAGAGCCACTAATATTCTAAACAAGAAAATATATTTAATATGCAAGTTTAATCAGAAAAATATTTTATTAGTCGATAATGTCTTAAAACATTGCAGCAAACTCAGGAATGTCCCTTTAATGATTCTCTCTATCTCTCTCTGTCTTAATCTGTCTGTTTATATTTCTCTGTGCTTTTCTCTCACTGCCGCTCTCCATATGTATGTCTCTCTCTCTCTCTCTCTCTCTCTCTCTCTCTCTCTCTCTCTCTCTCTCTCTCTCTCTCTCTCTCTCTCTCTCTCTCTCTCAGTTTTAATTCACTCATTGTTTCGATACTGTATGATTGACAATGAAATATAACATATATTATTTAAGTAAGTATATCACATTATGTTTGTTTATAGGTGTACTGATTTTCTTAAATGTTTTTTCTTGCTATTTTGTCATGAGACGTTGATGTCATGAAGACATGTTGCTGATGCATATCATTGATATAAACTAATGAAAACTTACACTGAATCAATATAATAACAAACTAATTATACCACCACTACCACCACCACCACCACTACAACTACTATTCGTCCTGCTGCTGCTGCTACTACTATTACTAATACTACTACTACTACTACTACTACTACTACTACTAGTACTACTACTACTAGTAGTTCTTCTACTATTACTATTACTACCATTACTACTACTACTACTACTACTACTACTACTACAACTACTACTACTATTACTACTACTACTACCACCGCTGTTACTATTATTATTAACACTACTGTCAACACATTATTAAAACAAAATAATATAATATATTAATAAATACTAACACAAAATAACACAGAACACCACCAGTATAATTAACGTATCCATGTATTTGCGTATACACTGAACATCTATTGTGTAAACAGAAATTGAATGTTAAATATGTTAGTAATACAAATTATGTTTTATATAGAGGATATTTCATGTGGGTTGTGTTTTTGTTTTGTCAACTATGATTTATATTTCATCGAGTGACGTTTGCAATTATATCTCACTCGTCGTCTCGCTTGTGCGATGAGTGTGATACGATTGCAAACTTCACGAGATGACATATAAATCATATTTAACAAAAACATGAAATTTTCTATTTAATTTATAACTTTTGGCAATTTATTTTTATTCTAAAATGCCAGCAGCAAAATAGTTCCGGCTTTCTTACAGTAAATATAATACTTTCTACAGTGACGATAATACATTTTAGAGTGAACTAGTGAAATTGTCACTCTAAAATGTGTTATCGACACTGAGTGATATTTCACTAAATGTTCTGTAATAAAACATGTCTATCGCACTGTATTTCTCTACACCAGGACACACATGTAGAGAAACATGTCTATCGTTTGTTTTCATGTGTGTTATGTACATCTTTTTC
Organism: Dracogyra subfuscus; assembly: GCA_016106625.1. Taxonomy (NCBI): domain Eukaryota; kingdom Metazoa; phylum Mollusca; class Gastropoda; order Neomphalida; family Peltospiridae; genus Dracogyra; species Dracogyra subfuscus. Next base: position 1,409 of record JAECMU010051402.1, on the reverse strand, counting down.
AGTATACTTACACAGGTCCAACACCGATGGTCGGAGTAGACACATACCCAGACAGTAACACACACACTGAAGTTTGACAGCAGTCAAAGCCGACACTAGAGGCAGCGGGAATTAGCCAAATGAATACCGAACTCTTGACACGGAAACGTTGACACGAGATTCAATGGGGAATAGTAATACAAATACTGGCAACTGGCAGACGTAAACGCTGGCATTGATTCATTGAAACATAGAAACAGATATTCCTGAATTTCGACACAAATAAACGCTGACAACGGTAGAAGCTGGAATTAGGTGGAAGGCGGTAGTTTTACACAATGCAAATGTTGATGAGCTAAATCGTTACATTAGATTCAGTAAGAACAACATACAAGGAGAAATTTGCGGAATCAAGAGATTGTAGTAGATTGAGAAGAAAACGATAAACCCAGTGAAATCTGACAGACAATTGCACATGACATCGAGTGGACAGGAGTAGAATTTGACACTGGAGTTATATGCTGATTTCTGATAATCACGCTGGAATTAACAGCAGGACGGGGAGTTTAATACGTCAAAGCAAAGTACTGAAAATGCACTTGCGTTGAGGACATAGTTAGATAAATGTATTACTTGAACAACGAATCTTTTGAGAAGGAAATGGAACTGAATTGTCAATTTAACGGTCTTCATGCATGTAGATTAAAACAAAATTAGAATCAGAACATACCATAACATCATTCATTAAAAAACCTGTTGTTGAAGTGTTATTACAATGTCAGTTGTGGACACATTGCTCACATGCATTTGTTTGACCAGCATCACACTTGACTGAAGGTAGTCGTAAGTGATTTATCGCAGACCTGACATCTCTCTGTTTAATACAACTCGAGCAAATTCGCAACTATCAACCATGTACAAAATAGTACTCTTGTGTACCACACTCGCCCCCTCTCCAAAAGTGTTATTCACAAATGTTAATACTGCAACCGATATTTTCTGAACATTTATTGTCGTTTAAAAATTATTACGCTATCATTAACATCCCATTATCAGTTTGTACGATCATAAAAATGCCAATATTCGTGAACGACAGAATTTTCCAAATAAAATTTCAAAGCGTGTATATATGACGTTGCAAGAATGTTACCGTTGCAAGAATGGTACCGTGTATAGGTTTGCAAGAATGTTACCGTATATAGGTTTTGAACAATTATTGACACTACAGTTCCTAAATAACCTATAGCTAAGGGGTGGGTGCCTTCAACAAATTACTTAGCTATAAATACCGCACATAAAAGGGACTATGTTCTTTTAAGATTCTGGCTCATACAATACTATGTTAATGGATTTAAATCTACCGGTACTATCAACCAATACCGACATATCCCATTGTCCAGCACCATCATCTGGATGATGTTCATTACACT
>JAECMU010051301.1:8658-25612 GCA_016106625.1 Dracogyra subfuscus | reverse complement strand
ATATATTGACCGAAGCTTAAAGTAGGTATGAACATGTGTACCCTCTAAGAAACCCAAGAAAAACAAACCCACAACCATTTAGTTAAATAGTTCAGTTAATTTTGGTCTGCTTGAAAAAAATCATTCTACTTGTGAAAAAACATTTTTCAACAGGGGTAGGCACCAGCTTTGATTTAAAGTGAGTATAGTCAGGGAGCCAAGGCTGATGGTTTTGGTCAAGGTCGACCCTTCTGCTATACTTTTTAAACCATTTTTTATTTGAAAGGTATCATCTCAGAAGGTACGAAATGTTGATCTGTTCTGCGATTTCTAAAGCGAATTTTATATAAAACATATTTCATGGGCACCCTAATATTTTCTAAAACTTGTTTTTATAAAATGTTTTGAAGTTGAAATAGGACATGTTTTGCGCGAACATTTAGTACTAAATATGACCGAGGGACAATTTGAACCCACCTAAATCCGATCAGGTTTTTGAAAGCGCTCGCCTATAAGCGTACAAGACATGGGATCGGGTGAAGAGGGATGGACAACTGCACCTTTACTACTGGATCAAATCATCAATTTCGGGCAAAAACGATAGATATATTCGAGCAAAATCAGCTGATCTGAAAGCGTTTCACGACGTATTTCCATTATTCTACCCACATCAGTTGTAATCCAGGTAAATATGCGAAGTGACTCGTTCGCAACTCTATATAGCTGTTTGGCAGTAATGAATAAGTATTATTCAGATTCGGGAATTTTTGTTTAAAAAAGGTGGTATTGTCCATGCTTTTAAATAAAACAAGAACAAAGCATATAATACGATTTGGACATGCATAGCGAATATAATTATTACGTTTTGTTTCATAGATAATATTACACGGTTTTATTGGTTTATATCAGCACACAGTTCGTTAATAACATACCGGTGAATGTACATGTTCAACGGAAAATGCACGGTAAACTCTATTGTCATCATACTGGACAATCCACTGAGGGTTTTCCTATAGTCCTCCTCATTATTCTTTAAAAATGTTTGTTTTTGAAAATTACAGGTTTTTTTTAAGAACAAAAAACCTCAAACAAAACAACCCAACTGTGTTTGTGTGCAATGTACAAAGCAATCGACTCAGAAATAAATAACTTGTAGTAAATTCCATAGTATGACCAAAAAAAAGCGTTCACTGTTAGACGGACTATAGGTTTGTTTGACCACCTCATGGTAGTGGTAGTCGAACAAAACCAAAACTTAGTTTTTGTTTAACGACACCACTAGAGCACATTGATTTATTAATCATCGGCTATTGGCATGATTGACATATAGTCTTAGAAAGGAAACCTGCTACATTTGTCCCATTAGTAGCAAGATATCTTTTATATGCACCATCCCACAGACGGGATAGCACTTACCAAAGCCTTTGATATACCAATCGTGGTGCACTGACTGGAACGCGAAAGAGCACAATGGACCACTGACGGGGATCGATCCTAGACCGACCTCACATCAAGCGAGCGCTTCACCACCGTGCTACATCCCACCCCTGTTTTAGATTTGACCACCTGGTGGTAGTGGGACAAAATCAGTTGACGACCAGTAGTGTTTTAGGCATTTTTGTTTGTAAAAAAACGCATCTCACTAAAGTTTTCATTAATGCAGGGAAAAAAACAAAAAAACCCCGAAAGAAACAAAGAAACAAACAAAACGTGTGGACGATGTTTGCGTGGATTATTTGCAAAATGTTACGAACATAACATCATCTGAACGTGCTAACGTCATATAACACTAACCGAAACGTCTTCTGGCCCTTAATTAATTTTTGAGTACATTATTATATGCTACAATGTTTTTCGTATGCATACTTGATTTGAATGGTGAATAATTAAACAAAAACTTGCCTTCCGCCACGCATATGATCAATTTTGGAATAGGTTTTACCGTACAAGATGTGTTAAATGAGCATGTTACAATGCTGGTATGATTTGAACACCTTAACACTATCCCTATATGGAAATACACGTATTAATGTTACTGATTGTCAGTTGTATGCTAATTATTCATTAAAGACACCACAACACTTTGTGGGGAAAAACAAAAACAAAAATCCACCATTGAAAACGCACCTGTTCATTGTCCTTTGTCACTGCATGTGTGTGTATGCTATAAAAGACACAATAACCCAAATGTTTGATTTATTTATTCAATTTTATAGCCTACAAGAACATAGCCAGTTATACAAAAATGAGTTAAATGTATCATATTTGTTTCTTCTCGTAACATGTTTCTAACTGATGCGTTTTCAATGGAGTTCGGTATATAAACAATAATCAGACTTTCGTTTTTGAAAACCCAAGAGTGAAAAAGTAGAGGTATCACACCCATAAGCAAAACTGATTCAAAAAGATATTGTTTTATCAACTAGACAGTTGCGATTTCATAAGAATTAATACTATTTATTTCTAAAGCAACTGCACAGCAAAGCTGCTTTTCTCGCAACTGAATCAATGACTCAAAAAGGAAAGTCTGGTATAGTATGTATTAAAACAAAACAACTTAAGTTATAACTGTACTTTCTAGGTTACACCGGCGTAACCTGAGGATGATGGGCGCATGGGGACCATAACCCTGTAATCACACATAATATGTAATATTCAGAATAAGCTGTTGTTGCCCACGCCTGTTCTGGGCGCAGGTACCGGCCTCGGCCCACTCCTCCGTCCAGGACAAGAAACACCTAAAATTCTCCCAACAACCCTTTTGCCCCCATAACACGTGTCACCACCCTCACCCCCACCACACCTAATATGTTCCCCCACCACCTTATATATCTGTCTTTCGCCCCATAACATGTGTTATAAACAGGATGGGTTCTCCCTCCCAATGTGGGTGGCCCATCCAGTCTAAAAGCCTGGCTACGCCATTGCTAGGTTATAATATTACATCTTACACATAACATGTACCAAATACTCTATACTCTTACATACAGCCACTGTAAATACAAATCACATAACTATTTTACGTAAAATAATATATAGATATATACGTGTATACAGTTTTAAAAAAATCCACAAACTTGAGCAATTGGTGCGCACGGGAGATGTACATATACAAGTCACCACAGAGTACAAGACAAGAGTCCACTAGTATTGGCGTTTCACAAGGGAATGTATTAATACAAAACTGGTTTACACATCTCAAATTTGGTCAACACAGACCGGGAGCACTCATACTATCTGACATGCGAGACTCCACATTAACAACGTGGGACACATTGATAACAATGGAATGAGCGTTGTGGAACTTAACAGACATCAACTTTTGTAACGTAAGGTTAAAAATCTTATTATATTTCTTATCATATTTTACATTTCATCCTGTTTATTCTAGTAAACAAGTATTGTTAATTTATGATCAATATAAATCAAACAAAAATTCAAATCGAGTGGAAACATTTATATATATGTATATATTATCTTGGTCTGTTATAATCAATTTGTGTTTGCCTTCCATATAATTCACACCAAAGAACGTGGTATGATCACTACACAGAATACAATGTTCATATAAAACCATTTGGTTAAATAAATAAATAAACATATAAATAAATAAATAAATAAAAATAAATAAATAAATAAATAAATAAATAAAATAAAATAAAATAAAATAAAATAAAATAAATAAATAAATAAATGAATTCCTCCTTGTTTTACAAAAAGAAACAACTGAAGAATATTCCACTTGTTTGTGGACTGACAGAGAGGAGCGGTTTGTTTTTCCCCAAATTAGTCTAACATTGACAGGTTATTGAATATTGGCACATTTGTATTACAGTATCTACCTATACCAGATATATACGTTGTTTTCAAATGCCACTATTCATCAGCAGACTTTGAATGTCGTTGCACTATTCCTTCCTGCCAATGTCCATGGAATCGTGTACGTATGTGGGTATATATATTTACAAAATCGTCACTTGTATGCAGTCCATTCCTGTGTTGCTTCTAATACAAAAAAGTCATATGTCCACAGGGTCACATTTTGCTATTTTATTTCCCTTGTTTTTCAGTCAGCTGACTTTGTGCTAGATGTTATTTACTTTGAAATAACTGCATCTGAAACAGAAAAGAGACATTCATACCTTTACATAACTATGTTTAATATATATTTTTTTCAAGGAATATAGATGCGATGGTTTACATTGACAAGTTCATAAGAAGTTATGTTTTTCATTAATAAAGAAGTTGCCAATATAGGCAGCATCGTATTAATAGCCGAAGGTTTTAACCAATCATTTACTACCATTTCTAATATGCTATTGGCCTGTGAATGTTCGTCATACAGAACTGACTAGACGTGTACGGGTGACATTCTAAAACCCTTAACCGTACCAATTTTCAGATACAAATTTTGACTGTTCGTGTATTCACATGATATTGTACCGTCATTCAATACAGATTTGACAAAATTATACACTATTATATAAAATCATTTGATTTTTTTTTTTGTGTGTTTTGTTTAACGACGCACTCAACACATTATAATAACGGTTATATCGGCGTCGGACATATGGTTGTGTCGAGAAAAAACCCCAGTGGTTAGCTGACGGGGATCGATCCTAGACCGACCGCGCATCAGGCTGGCACTGTACCACTGGGCTATGCTGCCCGCTCATTTGATATTTTAGTCATTTTGTTTGTTTTAAATTATGGACGTTATTTTATTGAAAGACAAACAAATTCATGAAAGTATTACCAATACACTTAAAACATGAAGGTCTTTCGTATTAATCTGACGGTGTATCAATGGGTTTCAGAATTCTTACGGGCTAGATAAACGATGCACAGTTGGATGATCTAAAACAGCATCAAATGATGATAAAGTCATTCATGTTGAAGGCATGGTACTTCCGGACAGGTAAATTAGTATTGGTGAGCACATAACAGATATTATAAAGTTATGTATAAGTTCAGTACACTCAGTTAACACCACCAATTTAGACGTGGATAATGTTTCTTCACGACAGGTACCTAAAATGTCTGTGATTGATTAAAAGAGGGCAAAACTTGACATTTTAACTTTTGGTACAGTTTCAGGAAGAAGAAACTTGGATCAATTTTGTTTTTATCTAGGAGCCAACACAGAACACAAAATCCATATAATGGAATCTCTTTGGTTCAATCCTCCATATGAAATCAAAATCATTATTCAGTGGGAAGGGTTACGGTATAACTTTGGTTTGGGGATTCTGAAAGAGAATTTATGGTCAATTACCTTCAGAAAGAACCACACTAAACGGGGATCTCTTTGCCGAATAAAATAACAAATTGCGACATTCTTATGGTATTAAAAGATAACATAGAAACAAATTAGAGATATGGTTATGAGTCATCTCACTTCGATTAAGTGTTTGTTTTGCAACTAATTGACTACAGAGACTTGTTCGAACGGCTTTTGTCTCAGTCCAAATCAAAGTTTATAATGTTAAAACATTTTGATTTATTAATGTCTAAACATAAACGTTATGTGGACACGTAATTAGTAGACACTTCAACTACAATGTGAACTATTTAAAATACCAAACTGATATTAACCATAAGCATCAATGGTTTTCATTAAATACTGATAGTATTTTAAAATTATAAGCGAACAGAAATATAAATAAAAGTACCCCGGATTCACCAGAAATAAACAATTACATTTTAAAGGAATACATCCTCCAAGTATTGCACATAAAACCATAACTTAAAGCAAAGTATGAAAATCCCAAAATGGAGAAAGAAACACTTTATACTGTATGAAAATCCCTAAATGGGGAAAGTAAAACATTTTATACTGTATGAAAATTCACAAATGGGGAAAGTTAAACACTTTATACTGTATGAAAATTCCAAAAAATGGTTCGAAACTCTAATTACATAATTTATTTTCCAAATAATAAAGTAACATCATTATTTAAAGCAAGGTACCCAAACTGCGGAAAGTTAAAGATTTTGTACTGTACGAAAATCCTGTTGCACAATTTAAAGGTTTCTTAAAATAATTTAGACATTACCAAATTATAAGAAACAGCTCTTTAAACTAATAGCATACGTAGATCCATAAGTAGTAAACAATTTGAACCACAAATAATTGTTTTAGAAGGTTTAATGAAATCAATAGTTTGATGTCTGAAATGTGGGTTTGTGTTTTTGTTTGTTTGTTTGGTTTTGCTTTTTTGTTTTTGTTTGTTTGTTGTTTTAATCAACACTTACAACACTCTCGCCAAACGCTTGAAAGCTTGGTCGTCTTTGGTTTTGAGAACTTACTCCTGGAATTTCCCCAATTCCTAGAGATCCAAATATACTGCCTCTGCTGCCTCGTCGGTCCACATCCTAGATATCAATGCAATCATTGCAAATTTATATTAGTTAGGCTTACACATGTTCTGCAGTTACTAGTACTACAGAATCATTCACTATGAAAAAACGCAATGCTATAGTTATCATAACAATTCAAAAGAAGAATTAACAAACACAAACTCTTTAAACCAAAACAAATCAGTGATTCATAGTTTATATTTTGTTATGATGTTTAACTTAGTTATGTGTTTTATACTGTTAGCTGACGAAACCGAGTACTTAAGAATAACATTAAAGTAGTAACAATGTTAGCAGTTCATTTAAATTTTGGTTTAAAAATTCCAAGAATATTGGTTTGTTTAGAAATAAAGAGTCATGAACTCGGTTTAACTATCATTAGTACAAAATACAACAAAAAATAATCGTTAAAAATATCACTTGAATAATTAAGATTACAAAACCCAAAAGATTAATCGAAAAAAATTCGTGATTGCAAAGCCACAGAAAGTTGTCTTTATTAAGCACTGCGATTGCATCTGAACAGCACAAACTCGACTTAGCAATATAGAGAATTCGTTAAACATGATAGTTTTAATGGTAACAACTGCGACATATTTTTACTTTTAAATTCGATTACTTACTTTTAACATAGCTATGGTGTAGCCGTTTTTGAACTATGACATTCACAATTGTTATTAAATTTTAGTTATGATAAATTACATTTTGTTGAGATACACATATACTATAAACACTGTACACAAAGATCGTAAACATTATTAAACTCGACGATTTGGACAATACACTTTACAATATATTTTAGCGCAACGTAAACCACGTTTAACACATTTATAAAACAGATGAGTACATAGCACATTTACCAAAACCCACGAGTGCAGAACACATTTATATAACAACCGTCACAACGTGAACGAGTATGATCAAATTCCGTATTGTAAACACTTTTCAAAATTAAACATCTTGCAATTAATTGCCCTTAACTTAAATTTCATTTTATTTCTTCAGTTATCTGACTTAACAAAGTTGTTTCCTTACCAGAAATGGAGTCATACATCCTAAATTATTATTAGGAAGGGTCAGCAGTCAAGGTCTGTAAACAAACAGGAGTGACGTCCCCTTATTCTAATAATGACCACGCGTGTTCAAAATGATGTTTTGTGTACAAGGGTAATTATTGTTTGGTGAATAACGTGCATAAGCGTACGTGACAGGGTGGCAAGTGAGAGGTGAAGGGGGAGATATTCAGACAAAATGAGCTAACCAGAGACCTTTTTACCATGTATTTCCATCATTGTGCCCTCAAAATTAGCTGTAATTCAAGTAAAAATTAGTAGTAATTCATGTGTAGCCCTCTATAGCTGTTTAGTATTAATTCTAACATGAACAATGATTGTTATTCAGATGCAGACATTGATTTTCGTTTAATTTTGGGGAAACCAGCCTGGGAACCCATACGCTTATGATAACGTGGTATAAATAAAACAATTTATTGGAACATATATAATAAAAAAGAGATACTTTTGTTATTTTTTTGATGGCATTCGTCATTGGGTCTTTTATGGATGTAGGAGTAACAATAATTTTAGACTTTCCATCCATTTATTTTTGTTTGATTTAAATAATTGTTATTACCAAATTATAATGGCCATGGATCAGTCAACATGTATATATTAAAGTTCGGCACTATATGTTTTGTTTCTTGTTCGTTTCCAATTAACTCTATTTTAGTTTAAGGTGTTTTAATACTCTTTTCGTAATTTGGATTATATTCCTGACAGTCTTCTGAATCATTATGCAATGTACAGTTATGTTTTATGGTTGATCACAATACAGATAAAGCTTTGTTATGCTAGAGATTTGTCCATACCCGGTTTGTACCCACGACAAAAAAAACCCAAAACCCTGGGTCTTAAAATTTAAGTCTTAAGGAACAAGAGTAAGTTAAAATTCATTGGTTCTAAATTAGACTCATTGTGTTTCCACTTAATTAGTTTTATCACTATTTTTGTAAACCTCCTAAAACTTAACTATCATGTTCACAGTTGTTAGTATAAACTCACATACAATCGTAATACAATATAATCACATACAATACATAAACAACGTGATCTGCACTGCAAATTGTCCAGCCATGACACAAATAAACAGACAACTGGACAGCACTAGTTACAAACGAAACGACACGCTTATAACACACGTCTACAATGACGCACGCAACGTACATTATGCATATGCATTCACGCCAACACAGACGACATACACTGTGCAAATGAGTGTGAATACACACATAGAATACACTGTGCTCGTGATGTTTACATGTACTCTGTGCAGATAACATACATTGTGTACAATTTTGATTCTAACAATATACAGTCTATCTGATACACTGTGCTCGTGATGTTTACATGTACTCTGTGCAGATAAAATACATTGTGTACAATTTTGATTCTAACCATATGCAGTCTATCTGATACTACATGTGTAGAGATAGTAATACACTGTGCATATGATTGAACATATACGCAGATAACGTACAGTGTACATATGATTATACACGTAATGAAAGTGTACATTATGTAAAGGATGTCATATGTACATGTACACAGATAACGTACATTGTGGACCTGGTCCTACCCGTACGTGCAAATGAGTGTGAATACACACATAGAATACACTGTGCTCGTGATGTTTACATGTACTCTGTGCAGATAACATACATTGTGTACAATTTTGATTATAACCATATGCAGTCTATCTGATACACTGTGCTCGTGATGTTTACATGTACTCTGTGCAAATAACATACATTGTGTACAATTTTGATTCTAACCATATGCAGTCTATCTGATACTACAGGTGTAGAGACTGTAATACACTGTGCATATGATTGAACATATACGCCAATAACTTACAGTGTGCATATTATTATACACGTAATGAAAGTGTACATTATGCAAAGGGTGTCACATGTACGCAGATAACGTACATTGTGGACCTGGTCCTACCCGTACGTAACGTACATTCAAGCACATGACATACACGTGATATATGATATGACACGCACATAACATACATTGTGCAAATGATATTACACGTCCATAACATATATTATATATGCAGATAGGATACATTATACATACAATGTAATGACTGTGCACGCACCTAACATATATTACGAATGCAGATACGATACATTATGTATACAGTTTGACACTTTCTGATAACATACATTGTGCAAATGATTTTACACGTACGCAAATCACGTACGTTGTGAATATGTTTTATACGTACGCACATCGCGTACACTGTTTAAATGATTCTACACAAACCCTGAAACCATACCCTGTCTGTATTTAAACAGAACAGCCGCTGCGCAAAGATATCTTTAGACACATACATTACGTACATAGTGCAAATCATGTTTTTCTTCAAATATTGATATGGTTTAAAATATATAATTACCACATCGATGGTTTATTTATTTTAATGTATTCCGGAACACCTCCATAAATGTTTTGTATATAAATTATGACCTACTAAACATGACAAGACACAGCAACCTTGCTTAAAGTACACAACAAATGATATATGTGGAGACATATATTCATGCTGCATAAACGAAGCGAAACCCGTGTTAATGCAGATTATATATATATATAATATATATAAACTTCTAATATTAGTGAGCAAAAAACGTTTCATTCACAGGCAGTGGGCAGTGATTAAATATGGGTTCAAGACTATACCAACTCACAACATAGCCAGAGGAGGGAAAGGTGACCAAATTAAAAAAAAAAGTTACAAAATATAGCTAGTGGTTCCAACTTTTAAATGTTTCCAACTTACAGGAACCACTATGGGGCCGAGACTATGAGTGCTGGGTCTGCGTGGTCTATCAAATCTGTCCCTCTCCTCTCCAAAACAGCCAAGCGGGAAAATCCCAAGGCTATGGGTGCTGGGCCGGCGCGGGCGGTCTCCCCCTTCGCCAAACAAACTTAAGGGCAATATCCCCAGACTCTGACTGGAGGGTCGACGCCGGTCCCGGAAATGATAGTCACCAAAGCCACTTACTGAGAGGGAGAAGGGACCAAGACTATGTGTGCTGGGTCGCCGAGACCGGTCTGGACTAGTGGCGTCCTCGCTGGTGATGCTGATGGTGGGTTGGCCGCTGTTGGGCGGGACGAGGCTGTGGCGACGAATTATCTCCACCGGTTTGTCTAGTGTATTGGAACTTTTTTCGTCCTGAAATGTAAAAAAAAACCACCTATGAGATATGCTAACGTAAACAAGATTTAATGAGCTATATATTAAAAAAATATAATTAATAAATATTTGACACAGGACCTTTAATGAGCTATTAGTATATGTATAAACAATTAATTCATAAAAATTGAACATAGCACCTTCAATGTTTAACAAACAAACAAATACATATAATACTTTTAACAGTATTAAAAATGTAATGTTTTGGATTTTGACCTACTTTTTATATATCAAATAATTTATGTGCTATTAGTTACAACATATGAAGCTCTACATATTTTCTACATAATATTACTTTTAATGATACAAACGAAATAGTAAAACAGAAACAAAATATAATTAAAGTCAAAATATGGAAGTCACTGCTAAATGATCTTGGTTTCTTACGTTTAATTTAATGTTATACAGTAGACTGTTATATATAATCTCACATGGAGTAATTGAAGCTAATAAAAATTACAAATAAATATTTTATTTAAATATAATTATGATAATGCAAGTACAAGACGTTAGATACAAAAGTAAGACAAACATAAGAAGGCTACTGATAGATTACCATACAAGTATCAATAAAACTAGATAAAGGAATGAAATGAAATGTCAAAATAATCAAATAGAAATATTATGGCAAAATACGACAAGGTTAATTAAATTCGATAATAAAAAACCCCTCAGTTAAATAAATATATGTAATGGTATAGTATATGAATTTTATAATAAACAAACAAACAAACAAACAAACAAATAAATGAATGAATGATAAAGATGACACCGTACCTTCTGTTTAAATGCGAAAAGAGGGTCAGTTCAAGCACAAACTTTAGAAAAATTAATATTTATTTGAGGTACCTGTTATAAAAATTTCCTATGTAAACAGAATATGAAATAGAATAGTAAAACAATAAATGTTTAATTTGTGTTTACGTAAGAAGGAGTCAGACAAGGTGAAAGCATATTCCATCTTCTTTGTGAAGTACATATTAATGGGTATACAATATATCAGAAGGCAAAGTGTGCAATCCCGTGAGTAGAAATGCACTACACGTTAAAATATTTATATTATTTGTTTTGTTTATTTTAATTTTACATTATTTGTTTCTAATAATTTCATAAATAAATTTAAAATAGAAACTAATAAAAAATAAAAATAAAAATATATGCATTCAATTCATTTGAAACTAAAAGTTAAAGTTTTGTTTAACGACACCACTAGAGCATATTTATTTATTAATCATCAGTTATTGGACGTCAAACGTTTGGTAATTTTGAAATATAAAGAACAAACCCACTACATTTTCCCATTAATACCAAGGGGTATTATATAGTATACACCATCCCACAAACAGGATAGCACATACGTTGGTGTACCAGTCGTGGTGCACTGGCTGGGACGAGAAAGAGCCCAAATAGGCTCACCGATGGGGATCAATCTCACACCCAGCGGACGATTTACCACTGGACTACGTCCCTCCCCACATTTGAAAATAAACGTATGACGATTTCACTGTCTTACGGCCTATAAATTACGTTAAATACATTCTGTGATTTTATTCTGTGTGCTCGAGAACATTTTCATTTCCTTAAGATCGTGTAAAATATTCATGAAACAAACCTGTAGAGAATATATTCAAACTTTTGGAATAATAGATATTTGAAACGAACATATGCTATGATTCAAAAGATAAAATATTGACTGAAGGAAACAGTGAGATTATGAAATAAATTAAAGGAAGATTCACTGCAATACTGAGAAACAAAATGAGCAAGTCTTAGTATTCTAAAATATAAATGTAAACATGTACAAATGAAAGAGATCAAAGAAACAAATATAAATTATATCTTATGCATTAATGAAAAAATAAATCGACACAGTTTATAGAAACAAAAGTAACTTTCATCAACATAATCATCAGTTTGTAAATCCTTCATTGTTTCCAAACTTGAAATAACGTCCAATGGAATCAAAACCCAACAACCATGATCGCTTCAGTGAATCATATCCATGTACAAAAAACCTCAAAGGAAAAAATCTGTGATTACAGCCATCATATTGCATTCACCCACTAGGAAAAACAAAACTCAAAAAAATCCGTTTAGAATATCATGGTATAAATCGATTTAATACGATCATCATAATAAATACAAATCTTTATCATAATGCCATATTATGCCTTTTTTATACCTCACTGATCAAAAATATTTATGTGGACGATTTGAATTTATTAGCCCGTATTAATAAATTGATGTTTGGCACCATTTGTAAATTGAAAAACATTCTTCATGTTTAGAAACTATAAAATACCCTTATATCTGTAAAAGTATTATAACATTTCCACGATTTTAATTCAACTGTCACCGTTATTGATCATCCATGTATACCTTTTGTCGTGGTGGCTTTCAATTTCACAACTGATCACAAGCAAGCTCATATATTACAGAATATATAGTGAATACACAAGCAAAACCTTTATACACTGCAGGGGCGGATTCCAGATTTGTTAAATGTGAATGTATGAACACTGTCAGAAGTTTCGAGACATATTTTGTATTTAAACATAAGGAAGAAATGCAATGATCATGCGATAAGACGAATGTTAAACCAGATAACTGGCATGCTAGATTTTTAAATCAGTCAAAGTATTTGAAGTAAACATGCTTTATAAGATTTTGATACCGATCGAATTTGTGCCTAGAATGCTCTGGATAGAATTTGAAACCGGTAAAACTGTTGCCTAGATCAAGAATGATCTTGAATGTTACGCCTGGACAATGAACGTGAATCAACTGGAACCGGTTATATTTTGGTCTAGATCAAACACCAATCGTTAGTAACAACGGCTTTTAATAGTCAGTGGAATAATAATAATATTAAAAAATCCCACTAAGAATATTAGTGTCATGCAGTTAAAACTAATCACGGTTTCGCTTGGATCATGGACGTCCTTGAACTGAAAACCGCCTTGTATTCAACCCAATGGTGTTTGTAAGGTGCCTTTTGAACTGAACGTTCATAGAACATGCCAGATCGGCAACCAATCAAATAGTTACCTGATGACTGTAACAAAAACTCGTCCTCTGAACTGTCAAAATGTCGCTTCTGAACAAGATCATGCTGTGGTTAGAAACTGCTCAAAAGTTACCCTTTGACAACACGCGTGCTAGAGTGAGTTTGAAAACCAGTCACAATTTACTTCTGGATTACTAGCATGCTTACTAAAGTTGCAAAAAAGTTAGTAGTTGTTTTATATCTTGATCCGCCCCTACATGAGTCTGACTAACCAAAAAACCAATATGATACCATAGCCATGTTCAGGAGGCCGAGCCTTCACGGTAGGTCGCTCTTTCTCTCTCTCTTACTCACTAGACTGGTTTTACACCTAACTTTCAATGAATGTCATTGGATAGAATATACTGGAAACCAGTCAAAAATATTCGCGAGCGCTCGCCCTCCCGAACATGTCTCATATGCATATATATATACATATAATACCATGACGTCACTTGTTAAGACATATTGATGATGTAAACCTCCAATACGTGCAATGCAGGGGATGGTGCATACAGCATACACCAGACTTCATAACACATGCACAGCGAGGTTTTCGAGCAGTTATTTGACTGTCAACAACGTGTACTTGGTTAAATAGTACCAACAAACACACACAAGCCGTATTCGTATAGGAAATACAGTGAAACATTGTACGGTACCCAAGGAGGACAATAAGACAAGTGTCAACAAATAACAGGATTTAGTCCATATTATTGGGAAACAAAGACATACTTACTTGTACACCATTAACATGCTGTAATGTGAAAGTACTAAACTACATAATGTATGTCTAAAAGGTCATGTCACTTTTAAAGAAAATAAATATAAACAAGTTTTTGTGATTTACAATCTTAATTTGTGGGATTTACTAGTATGTTAACTAATATTTCCAAACTTAAATAATGGGCGTTTTAGCAGTGTCTTCAAACTCAAACAAGGGGAAGAAGTGTGTTTTAAAAGACCATAAATACTTTGTTTCAAATAACCATACGTATTTTGTTTCAAAAGGTCATACGTAGTTTGTTTCCAAATATCATACGTATTTTGTTTCAAAAGGTCATACGTAGTTTGTTTCAAAAGGTCATACGTATTTTGTTTCAAAAGACCATACGTATTTTGTTTCAAAAGACCATAAGTATTAATAAAATGTACTCTCTTCTCTTTTGTTTTAACTTCCTCGCACAATAACACATGTTACTGGTTGATTCGAAACATCTTTTGTTAATATGTTAAAAATCACTGTACAAACGAAAATACCAAATACATTATGTTAATAAAAGTAATGATAGAACTTGAATGTATAAAAAATTAAAGACTTTTTCTTGTAACCCCAACCCCTCTAAATTATTTACACCAAATTTTCTTTTTTAATTATATTATGGTATAAGATAACATAATTGTTAGTTTCGAAGTTTTGTTTCAAATGAATTACGCCAAAATGTGCCATGAAGGAAATATTGGCATTTTGTGAAGTATACAATTACTTTAAGGAAAACCAATGTTAAAAAACCACATGCACCCTAAAAATATATAATATGAAAAATTAAAAAATATCATTAAAAAAAATCCCACATGCAATCCAACTGCGAAATACCAAAAATAGCAAATAAATATTTTAAAAATTAAATAATTAAAAGATTACTAAAACTATAATTAAAAGTATTGGGTTAATCTTGTCAGTAATGGTAAAGAAAAACATTGTTACTACATATAAGAATAAAACACATATAGTAGATGCACAAAATGGCAAATGGAATATTAATGGAATTAAGAAAAATGTATCATGCACATAGTGAGAAAACTGTTCGTAATATATTTGCCATACTAACCAGACTCATCCCTAGTGACTGCAGACTGTGATTTCTCTTGTTGGTCTTTGGGCTCGACTTCGGTCTTTGCTGTAGTTCAGGGGTACTCGTGACTGAGTAAACAGGACAACAATAATGCACATACAGGTACATAAAATACGTTTTCAACTAAAACTCATGTTCAAGAGTGCTAACGATCGTGAGCGCTCGATTTCAATTGAGTATACAGATATCAACAATTATCGCGAGCGCTCAGTGTTTTAAGCTCAATGCTGATCATAATTCACCCTAAATAACTGGCCTTAATGATTATATAACTTTGTAAGAACACATCAGAAAATACACTTTAACTTTTTTTTACTTTCTTGTTTTAGCCTTTAACTGTATAAACACATTATTGTGTCAGTGTTTATAACTTACGATTAAACGATTATTTTCTAAATCTAGCTTTAAATGAATTTCACCTTATTTCGTTATTACCTTCAATTTTACATTCAGAATACAATATTTGTGAGTTGGAAAGTTTTTAGACGTTTAATGGAAAATAATAACATACAATGTTATGTACAATATTAAACGTTGTTTACAATTTGGGTAGAAAATCCGTAAAATTGTCTTATCCAATTTTTATCTTATGTTAAGACTGTGTAATGAAATTCCATACTTGTTAAATAAACGCATAATACTGACAGGTAGTCTCCAGTTATGTTATTTAAACAGACGTTATGGTGGAAGTGAAGAAAGACTGAGACGTCTTCGAGTGCATTCCGTTTGGTGCGGTGCTAATGTGCAAGCGTGTCTAAAGCTCTTGTATTATGGACATAGGGAGGGGTCATTACTATAACCATGTGTACAGTGCGCTCACTAAAACAGTGCGTCCCAGTAGCGGATCCTGAACATTCATTTGGCTGGGGGTGGGGGTGGGGGTTGGATGGGCATTGCAAATGCCTCGGAAGGGATTCCTCCGATTTTTAAACATAAAAATTAAAAAAGATATACATATAAGTTAGGGGTGTGTGTGTGGCCCCTGGGACCCCCTTAGATCCGCTACTGTGTTCTAGTTTAATACTACATTTCTATGCGTCTCTTTACTACAGATGTCAAACATTATGCGTACTACTTTTAATACTACACTGTACTACAGCTGCTGTCAAACATAGCATTCAAACAGAGGACTGCCATGGCAAGAGAAGGAAACGACCTGTGATATGAACGACAATACAGTTTGGATATCCAAGACTGTATCTGGACAAAACACAGAATGCTTAAACAAATAAAATTAGTGATGGCATGAATTCATTAAAGTACTGAATATTTGCCATTTTTGCCCTAATGGATATTTGATCTGTAGGAAAGTCACTCTTCGGCACTTTGATTCATTGATCCTGCTAGGCCATTTCATATAAACGTATTCTTTTTGCCCCGTCCGAAAAATTGGCTATTGCAAATATTTTAAAACAGTATAACATGATTCATATATATATATATATATATA
>JAECMU010051268.1:4061-15350 GCA_016106625.1 Dracogyra subfuscus | reverse complement strand
TCATGCTTGTTAAATTAACAAGACAAGGATCTGAAATAGACAGCTTGTAATATTAAATACATGAATATAGCAATTAAAGGTACAATATTTTCTTTTCAGCATTACCTGCTTACAGAAATAAAATAATTATACTGATCATAAAACAAATTATTTAATATACATTATTAATTATATATACAAATATTCAAAATTCACTATTATTACATATTAATATGCTGCCAGTGTGCTCTATAATGCATTACACTAACTCTATTAATATGCTGCCAGTGTGCTCTAGAATGCATTACACCAACTGTATTAATATACTGCCAGTGTGCTCTAGAATACATTACACTAACTGTAGTAATATGCTGCCAGTGTGCTCTAGAATGTATTACACCAACTGTATTAATATACTGCCAGTGTGTCCTAGAATGCATTACACTAACTGTAGTAATATACTGCCAGTGTGCTCTAGAAGGAATGATACTCACTGTAGTAAAATACTGTCAGTGTGCTCTAGAATGCATTACACTAACCGTATTAATATGCTGCCAGTGTGCTCTTAGAATGTATTATACTAACTGTATTAATATGCTGCCAGTGTGCTCTAGAATGTATGCCACTAACTGTATTAATATGCTGCCAGTGTGCTCTATAATGTATTACACCAACTGTATTAATATACTGCCATTGTTTTCTAGAATGCATCATACTAACTGTATTAATATGCTGCCAGTGTGTTCTCTTATGTATTATACTTACAGTGAAGAAAATGTTAAAGTTTAAAACATCTAACATTTACTGTTGCTAGAGTAATGAATTTTGTATAAGCTTCATTTGAGCCTATAACTTACATGTATATAGATACAACTGCAGATTTCTGTGTAGTTACTGTTGAACTATTTTTCTTTGAGTACTATGAATGCACATGTCAATTCTCGTATTTCATCATAGTTCGTCTGCTTATTTTACATCTAATTTGCAAAATTATTAAATTCTGAAAGAATGTGATCATATACTTTGATTTCTCTGAATGCTAGCTATTGCTATTATAGGATATACACATAAACACGCACACACACACACACACACATACACGCACGCACGCACGCACGCACACGCACGCGAGCGCGCACACACACACATACACACACACACACTGAACATTATAGTTTCGACATCAAAATAGCCATAGTTTGACACATGATCTAATGTCGCTAAGCAACTATTCCTGTCTCTTTCAGATCCATGGCTACCAGACGAAATCAACAAGGGCAAATTAGAATACTATTTCTTCCTCTTAGGAGTGCTCATGCTGTTGAATTTTATTGTGTTTGTCTTCGTTGCCATGATGTACAAGTATCGTGACGTCACGCAGCCCGCCCCTGATGAGACAAAAACAGCTGAAGACGTCAAAATTATAACATCTGATGAGAATGTTAATACTAAATTGTAGTTTTGAAGAAAATATGATTTCATAACAGTCTTTTGAAATTGTGAGTCGAAGTCAAATAAACAACTTTAAAAAAACCCTATAAAAATACTAAACGTGTGGGTACTGTTTGGACAATACAAATTCAGTAACGAATTCACAATGCATTACAAGGTTATTGTCATGTGGTGGTCTAATTAATTATAATGTTAATATTCGTAAAATGTTATATTCATTGTCATTTTATAATTTGTTTCAAATTTTGTTTAATAAATATTTTACAAAGTGTTGTTGTTATTGTATCTTGACGTGTTTCCATGTTTATATACCTTGACGAATTGGGATAATCATTTGGAAAGTAAATGTTATGTTGCAATATTAAAATGTGTATTGTGACTTTTAAATGTTTTGTGAACTTTAACTGTATTTTGCATAGTTTAATGTAGTTTTGCAAGAAGTATTGATTATTGAAAATGTATTTTGAAAAACGTGAATGCATGATGAGATATATGAAAAATGTAATGTATAATGTATCAAGATGGCATAATATAAGGTTACAGTGAACTGACCATTCATATCCATCAGTTTAGATACATTCTTTTAATCTTTGGACATTATATGGAATTTGATTTCTGACAGAACAGAACAGAACAGAACTTTATTTCACTCAAAGCCACAATCCGGTGGCATCAGAGGAGTACATTATATAAATTATATATACATATACACGCATACGTTAAGTGACAAGTGTTTATAACAAACAAACAAGTAAGTAAGATTAAACTATATAAAATGGGTTTTCAAGAGATAAAGTGGTTATATATAATAGTAATAAGTTCACAAAGTATTTTAATGAATGAATGAATAAATGAATGAATGTTTAACGACACCACAGCACGAAAAATACACCGGCTATAAGGTGTCAAACTATTGTAGCAGTCGGTATTTTTTGCGTAAAGATTAAACAAAGTTCACAACACCAGCTACGGGTTAGGGCATCATCTTTTATTCATGTAATCATAATACACAAGATTCACCCTGCAAGGATTAAAAACACAAACGTTAACAATATGGTAAAAATAATACAAACATATCCCTGTCGAGGTAAAACAAACATTCAGTCATATATTAACGAAATACATTGCAAATCATAAAAAATCGTCATTAAGCATTAATTAACATTCTGATGATTATAAATCATTATCCTCTTTATCCTAAATACTGTCATCACGATCATTAATCATGTTAACATACATGTATTTATACATAATAATAATAATAAGTTCGTGAACACCAGTCATTGAGTATAGCAAAGGGGAGATAATTTATAGTAAATAGGGTTATTTAAATGATTGTAATTATAATTATTATTTAACGTAATAAAGAGATATACTTAGCTTTATAATTTATGAATTTATGAAAGAAAGGATATAAATTACAAGAGTATATATAAAATTACAAATATATCAGTATTAGACTTAACCTGTAGCTTAACATACCATGTGAATTACACGTAGGCATTGTGTTGATACATTCGATAACTGGGGAAACCTGCATAAAAATAAATTCATAGTATCAATTGTTTAGTATATGGTTTCAATATATTTATTATACATTCATAAAATAAAACATTTAAACTAATTCATTCCAAAACCAATGTTTTGATGTAGTTCGTCATAAAAACAATTGATTAAACATAGCTAAATTATTAACTCAGATAAGCTAACAACTAAAACAAACTTCACTTAAATCATAAAATATATCGTTTTGACAGCAGAAAACAAAGATGACTGACATCCAATATGTCACGCCCTGTAATCCATAATAATTAAAAGGCAGATTTATTATTTTAATATTATATGTTAAATCATTCATTAATCATTACCAGGAATAGAAAATTAGACATTTATTATTATTATTTAAGTTTATATCCTATAACAAATTAATACTAACCTTTAAATTAAACTTCTAATATTGCTCTCTGATCCCAACTTGTTTTTCCAAACACTAAACAAATTCTGTCCTGTCTTGTCAGTCCAAAGAAAGCATGCAGATACAGGTGAGCGTTAATTAGCCAATGGGAGAGAACGAGACAAGGGTCAAAGTTTAAAGATAGCTTGGGTGTTTGTATTGTAGCTATGGCTACCAAAAGAGCTCACACTGACTGCACTGATGTGGTCACACATGGTTGACCAACATACACGAACACATCACAGGTACAGGGCAATACTATTAAAAAGGTGATAAAATGTTAATTATAGCGATATGTTGTTCAACCTGTAGTTGGTTACAACCTGAAAATAAACATTAATGAAATGCATACTACATACCATACTTAAAGGTACATACTCCTCTAAGAACCTGAAATTAAACATTAGTTACATAAAACCTATATACTTAAAATACACGTGTACTACATACTCCCCCCCCCCCCCCCACCATGAAATGATGTCCCCATCGTTTACCTAAAATATGCTTAAGAAGTGCATCATGTACCACGGCTTCATTGGGAAATAGACCCTGAGAAACAAGTGAAGTTACATAATCAGCTATAGCAACCCAGTCTTGCTGAACTGTTGCTGACATAACATAATCATCACTTGTCATCCACCTTGGTTTCTGCCGATCTCAGTTTGATCTCCTTGGAGCTGGAGAAGGTGATGAAAGTGAATGTCGAGATGTCTAATCAAGCTCAACTGGATCTGGTTCTGGGAGTTCATCCAAAACACCAGGGAAGTCTGGTCAGAGATATCTGGGTTTGAAGAAAGTTCTTCCTGTTCATCCTCTGAACTATTCTCATCGGATTCCTCTTCAGTATCCTGTTCTACGTCATCATCATCTTCATCTTCCTTATGATCATCATTATCATTATCCTCAGATGGCCCATCAGCTGAATGAGCAGCTGAATCTGACGGATATCCTGACGAAGCAACAGGCATCAGAATAAATTCTTCATCTTCACTCTCTGACCCCGTAAAATGGGTTTGATGTTGTTGTCGTGTCCTTGGAACAGGTGTCGGATTCTGGATGTTCAGTCGTGGCTTAGGTGTAGGTAAGTCGTGACCTAAGATAGTACCTATGGGAAGTAAAAGATTACGATGTAATGTCGTTTTCCTCCCCTCCCCATTCTCTTTACCAACAACAAAAACTGGAATTGAAGGATTGGGTTGGTAAAGAATAACATATACATCGTCTTCCCACTTATCTGCCACCTTATGTCTCCCGTCAAAAGCTACAACTTTAACCAACACCCTATCAGCTATGGATAAAATAGCAGCTCTGGCTTTATGGTCATAGTACTTCTTTTGACGGGACTGTGACCTCTTGACCTGTTCCACAGCTAAGTCATAGGCATTCTTCAATCTGTTCAGTCGTGACTTGGTGTACTTCAACACCGACCTTGGCTTGCTTGGTTCAATGTCAAGTCCAAAAGCTAAGTCAGCAGGAAGTCATGGATGCCTGCCAAACATAAGAAAATATGGAGACCAACCAGTGGTTTCATGTCGGGTACAATTGTAAGCATGTACCAATGGTCTAATATGAGTTTTCCAGTCTTTCTTGGAGTTGGAATCCAAAGTTCCTAGCATACCACAGTGTCCTGTTGAACCGTTCGCACATGCCATTGCCCATTGGATGGCAAGGTGTCATATATGACTTGTCGATGTTCAACAGGTTACACAGTTCAGTCATAAGTTTTCCAACAAAATTGGCTCCCTTGTCCGAATGAATTATCTTTGGAAGGCCGTATTGGACAACAAAGTTGTTGAAAAATAATTCAGCAGTAGTCTTTGCTGACATGTTCTTACTTGGATAAGCCTGTGCATAGCGGGTAAAATGGTCTGTCACAACAAGTACATACTGTTGACCTCCTTTGGATGACTCAAGAGCAAGAAAATCCATGAAAACGAGTTCAAGTGGTTGTGATGTCTCAATACTTACCAGTGGTGCTCTCGATGCAGTTGATGTCTTGCGCTTCACACATCGATCACATGACTCTATATGGTTCTGGACATCTTTCGTCATACCAGGCCAGTAAAATCTCTCCTTTAACAGTGAAAGTGTCCGATCCCTTCCTGGATCACCAACATTGTTGTGAAGACTGTATAAAGCTGAGGATCGACTTGCAGAAGGTAACACCAACTGTGCAACTTCATTACCATCATGTTTGGTAATCCAATATAACGTACACTCCATGTCTCAACTGGAAATGGCTGAAGTTCTTCAAGAGTGCTGTTATTTCTCCATTTCCAATATACTAGGTTCTGTCAGGTCTGGTGTTGTTCTGCAAATTTGTAATGACAACTTTCAGCTCTGGATCTCTGTTTTGTGACTGTATCCATTCATTGGCATTCATGGTACACCTTTCATCGGTTAATTCCACACCGTGTGTATCAACAACAGCTGTGGACAAACACAAACTCTCTACGTGGTTGGATACATGGACCAAATTGCAGATAGCAGTCACAGATTCCAGGGGTATTCGCTCCATCTGTATTCCATCCTGGTCATTGGGCAACCTAGACAGAACATCTGCATCTGTATTAGCTCTGCCAGGTTTGTACTCAATTGAAAAGTTGTAACAAGCTAAAGAAGCTAACCACCGATGACCTGTAGCATCAAGACGAGCACTTGTCAAAACATAGGTTAACGGGTTATTGTCAGTCATGACCACAAAGTTATGACCATACAAATAATCGTGGAATTTCTCAGAAATTGACAACTTTAAACACAAAAATTCCAATTTATGGGCAGAATAATTCTTTTCAGAAGAATTCAAACCCCTGCTGGCATAAGAAATAACCCTCATCTTACCATCTTGTTTCTGATATAGAACAGCACCAAGTCCATGGTTGCTAGCATCAGTATGCAATTCAAACGGCATGGAATAATCTGGATAGTCCAAAACAGGAGGTGTTGACAAACAGGTGATCAAAGTCCTGAAAGCTTCATCTTGTTGAGAACCCCATGTCCACGTGGTGCTATCTACGGGCTTCTTGTGTCTGTATTTCCTGGATGCAGTCTTGGGCATCAGCTGTGATAATGGTCAAGCTATTTTGGAGAAATCCTTGACAAACTTCCGGTAATAACCAGCAAACCCAAGAAACTGGCGTACCTGTTCTGGTGTAGTGGGTGTTGGCCAGTGTTGAATCTTCTCTATCTTTGCTGGGTCTGCTTCAATACCTTGAGCAGAAACGACATGACCAACATACTTTACCGTGCATTTGAAAAACTTACACTTCTTCGGAGCTAGTTTCAGGCCACATTCAGCAAGTCACTTGAATACTTGCTGTAATCTCTCTGTATGCTCCTCAAAAGACTTGGAGAAAACTATCAAATCATCAATACAAACCAGACAGATATTCAGATTTAGTCCTTCCAAACACTTTTCCATCAAACGTTGGTAGGTAGCAGGTGTATTTGACAAACTGAATGGCATTCTGTTGTATTCGAAGAAACCCAAAGGCCCAACTGTAAATGCTGTTCTTTCCTTGTGGGTTTCTTCAATTTCCACCTGGTGATATCCTCTCTTCGTGTTTAAAACTGAAAAATAAGTGTTACCATCTAAACAGTCAAGTAACTCTTCAATTCGAGAAAGTGCATAAGAGTCCTTGATGGTTCGGCTGTTGAGCTGGCGGTAGTCTATGCACACCCGAAGAGAACCATATTTCTTCTTAGCAAGAACAATGTTGGATGCCCAGGGGCTATGTGAAGGTCGGATCACCCTGCAGAAAGAAGATCTTTAAAATGACTTCGGACCTCTTCATACATTGCCGGTGGAATACGTCGATGTCGTTGCTTAAATAGTAAGTCCAAGTTAATTTGGTGCTTCACATGGATGTGTCTTGTGTATTATGATTACATGAATACAAAATGATGCCCTAACCCGTAGCTGGTGTTGTGAACTTTGTTTAACCTTCACGCACAAAATACCAACTGCTACATTATGGTAATGCAAACAAATAAGGTGATGATCAAAATCAATATAAAAATTCAAGATTTAAATAAAAATAGTGTAAAGAACTGTGCAAAAATATAAATATCACAGATAGATACTGACGTTTACTCAAAATATCAATTTGTGCTGTATTGGCCATTCTCAAAGAGAATGTTACACTCTTGCACCACATTGTGGTTATAGCACGCTCAGCGGTTTTTTTTAGTGATGCTGACACGTTTATAGTTGAACAGTTCTTTAAATTTAATTACATTTGGTTTAATAACATAGTATGGGTTTAGTAATCGTTTTCGTTCCTTGTTGAATTTATCACAAATATAATGAAACTCATCTCCGATATCACCTATTTTACATAATGTACATGTTCTATATTCTTTTGAAACATTGGACCACCTGCCCTTTTCAATTAGTAAGACATGATTAGATATACGAAATTGGAGAAAAGTAGTATAATGTTTCGTGTTAAGTATATTAAAGTAACTTTTAAATTGTATTTTCTCTTTAAAAAGCAGGTATGTAGAACATTTCCCTGATTTAGTAATACTGTTGTGCCAATTCTGAGTGTATTGGTCTTCTAGTCGTAGCTTAATGGTTCGTTTTAGACATGGAACAGATACGTCCCATACATTATTATAACCAAGTCTGTAAAATATACCTTGCATATGTACAATCCATTTATATTGTGTGCCATATTGAATAAAGGAATGAATGAATGAATGAATGAATGAATGAATGAATGAATGAATGAATGAATGAATGAATGAATGTTTAACGACACCCCAGCACGAAAAATACATCGGCTATAAGGTGTCAAACTATGGTAAAAGCAAAACATTAAATGTGGAATAACATCAATATAAAAAATCAGAATTTAAATAACAAATAGTGTAAAAGACTGTGATATTGAATAAAGTCATAAAACATTAGTTTGCGAAGACACAAGGATAATTTTGTACTTCTATCTGTTAAAAGTCTAACCCAAAAACATACCATTCTGCCAAATGCAGTCAGATAAAGGGGTTTTCTTCCAAATCAGGTCATGTCAGGTCATAGGGTTTTATGTGCACATTTAAAACAAGCTGTTGTAGCGCACGCCTGTCCTGGGGCACAAGAGCTCCTCAGCACAGGATAAGAAAGGTGGGTGGGGGGTTGGAAGGAGAGAGAGGAGGAACCGCCTGCACCGATAGGTGCAAGGGAGCACTAGCAGCCCGACCAAAGTTGATAGCAGGTGGGGTGGTGATGGTGCTATGGAATTTTGAATGGAGCAATTAATATGCCAAAGAGAAAAAAGGTGCGCAGTTTTGCTTGAGGACGTTTGGCACAATTTTGAACGGTCAGTCGAAAAAGAAAGTTTCCAGAGATAGTATAGGTTTTGAGTTCAATGAATTGAACGTAGCTCGTTAATTATACCTCTGCGATGCTGTGGTGTTTTCCTAGGTTGCCATAAGGCCCTTAGAAATGGCTTGACCACTTCTGGTCGTGGCATAACAACATAGGGGAGACTCGTGCAATTGTGTGGATACTGGTAGGCAAGGCGTGTTGTTGTTGTTGTAGTCGTCGACGTCCTCCTCTTCAGTGTTACCAAGTACCTATTAGACTACCAGCAGCAATTATTTGGGGGTTGGGAAGGGTAGGCTATTATTCTTTTGTCCAGCTTCCTCTGGGTGCAGTGCAATTATGTACTCTGAGCCGGTATTCTCAGCCAGCTCCATATTAAAGTACATGCTTGTCCATTAAATGGGGGCGGGTGCATTGTTATCATTAGTCAATGCACCCTATGTACTGATGTGGTTGTGCATGTTGTCTGTGTGTAAATCCTATTTTGGTATTAAGGTTGTTCCTATTGTCGTAAGTCACGATTCTAATGAGTTTAACGGCAGTTCAAAGCCACCCATCCCCATGTCCTTGGATTATAATGAAATAAAAGGAAAGTGGGGATTTATACTAGCCTAGCTATCTAATTTGAAGGATTTTACCCTTATAGTGTGAGTATTGGTTACAAAGCCTCGTACTTAGCATTCTTAATTTGGCTATTCAGTTAGGGAGTCGACTAAAGACAGAGAGAGTAATGTCAGTAACTGTATACATGAACTAAATCAAATTTCAATTCCTGCCTTTTTAAAATGTTAAATATGTTGGCACTTGTTGATAAGATGAATATCTTACTAAGTAACCTTACTTGTTATCTATCCGGTTGTGTGTGAAGCTGGTTGTCTGGCTTTTTATTGGTTTATTCTTTTGCTCCTAATCCGTGATTGGCTGGATTGGACCCATGAGAATGCTGAAAGAAAAGGGTTGTTCCTAGCGGTGTTACCCCTCGCCATTGCCCCCCCCCCCCCAGGGTGGAGTGCATAGTCGAGGTCGAGTGCTTAGGATCGCTCTTCCATCCAAGGGACGTACAGGCGAGGGGTGTTATTTGTTAGGTATATAGTTTGTTAATCATTGCACTGGTCTCTCCACGGGTTTGGAGTGCACAGTCAAGGTTGAGTGCTTAAGGTCGCTCCTCAATCTAGGGAGTCACAGGTGAAACGAGTTTAACAGCATATTAATTGAATTGGTATCTAGTGTTTTAAGGTATTGTTCGCCGCCGTTGGTCCTTCAGGTTGGAGTGCATAGTCAAGGTTGAGTGCTTATGGTGGCTTCTCCATCCATAGGACGTGCAGGTGGGAGGTATTGAGCACTCTCTAATTTTTGAATTAAGCCTTGTTTTGAAGACATTTCCTAAATAATCTGCGGGTGTCAGGAGCTCATTAATGTATTAGGTTCCCCATCCCTCCTGCGACCAACCGGGTTGGAGGGTCCGCGTCAATTGAAACGCTGGCGAGGCGAGTTGCATGTAACAATTAGATTTTGGGTTTGGTGGACTGGACGAAGTGATACTGCCTTAAAGGTTTTGTGCGAGTAGTAAGTTAGGTGTGATTATTGTTTTATAATTGGATTCGGTTAGTGATTCTAGCATTAATTTGTTATGACTGTGGTGTAGCGTGCAGTCCAGGATATAGTTTTCATATCTTCTTGAGTGCCTATACGAGGTTTTGTGATACGTTTATCCACATGAGTGTTTCAGTGTTTAGGTCTAATGGAGTTGGCTATTGGTTTAATATTGCAATGCCATGTATTGGCTGATTGGTCCCAGTTTTCCTGTCATTTATTAATGTTGTGTTTTCTTGCTTTTGACATGAGTTCCGCGATTCCTAAAGGTAGTTTTCTAATTTTGCTAGTGTTTGATAGTGCAGTTTTCGCTCCATAGTCGGCTATTTCATTGCCAGTTATTCCTACATGGGTTGGGATGCATTGAAAGTCTACTGTTAGATTAAGATGGTTTAGTTCGTGAAGTATACTATGGATAGCTGCAAGAATATCTGATCTAGTGGATTTATTTGTTTGAAGTGATTGGATAGAGCTACGAATGTCTGAGAAGATGACGCCTTTTGAGTATTTTTGAGTTTTAATCCAAATGAGAGCTTAATGTATGGCTGTCAGTTCTGCTGCATATACTAATAAATTCTGTGAAAGCCTGGAGTATTTAACTAGTTTAGAATGTTTTGATAGTTGTTTTTTTCAACCACTGTGAAGCGATCCTTACCCGGGTTTTTTGGATGTGCTGAGTGTAGTTTTCATTATCTGAGGCTTCGAATGGAGTTTTTTAAACAGTGGAAATGGAGTAGAATCTGTAGCTTTTTAAAATTTGATATGATATAGTGCCACTGGTGTGTTGTCGAATCCTACTTCTATTTCTAATTTACTGACTTTAGTGGCGAAAAAATTGTTAAGATGTTGATTGGTTTTGAACACTAGTTCTGGTTTAGCTATGATAGAAGTGAGTTCCTGAACAGGGTGATCTAGTTTAAAGGTGAGCACAATCAAGGCATTTGACCTGGTATGCATATTCAACGATATATATTTCAGGTTATATATA
>JAECMU010051257.1:0-15143 GCA_016106625.1 Dracogyra subfuscus | reverse complement strand
ATGTGTTTCCTTATTTCTTTCCATAATTACACGTGTTCCCTTATTCCTCTCTATAATTACACGTGTTCCCTTATTTCTCTCCATAATTACACGTGTTCCCTTATTTCTCTCCATAATTGCATGTGTTCCCTTATTCCTCTCCATAATTACACGTGTTCCCTTATTTCTTTCCATAATTACACGTGTTCCCTTATTTCTCTCCATAATTACACGTGTTTCCTTATTCCTCTTCATAATTACAGTGTTCCCTTGTTTCTTTCCATAATTACACGTGTTCCCTTATTCTCTTCATAATTACATGTGTTCCCTTATTCTCTTCATAATTACATGTGTTCCCTTATTTATCTCCATAATTACACGTGTTCCCTTATTCCTCTCCATAATTACACGTGTTCCCTTATTTATCTCCATAATTACACATGTTCCCTTATTTCTCTCCATAATTAGACGTGTTCCCTTATTCCTCTCCATAATTACACGTGTTCCCTTATTCCTCTGTATAATTACACGTGTTCCCTTATTTATCTCCACAATTAAACCTGTCCCTATTTCTTTCCATAATTACATGTGTTTCCTTATTTCTTTCCATAATTACACGTGTTGCCTTATTCCTCTCCATAATTACACGTGTTGCCTTATTTCTTTCCACAATTACACGTGTTGCCTTATTTCTTTCCACAATTACACGTATTCCATTATTTCTTTCCACAATTACACGTATTCCATTATTTCTCTCCACAATTACACGTGTTCCCTTATTTCTCTCCACAATTACACGTGTTCCCTTATTCCTCTCCATAATTACACGTGTTCCCTTATTCCTCTCCATAATTACACGTGTTCCCTTATTCCTCTCCATAATTACACGTGTTCCCTTAT
Source organism: Dracogyra subfuscus (assembly GCA_016106625.1). Lineage (NCBI taxonomy): Eukaryota > Metazoa > Mollusca > Gastropoda > Neomphalida > Peltospiridae > Dracogyra > Dracogyra subfuscus. The sequence continues at coordinate 14,264 of JAECMU010051257.1, read as the reverse complement.
TCCTCTCCATAATTACACGTGTTCCATTATTTCTTTCCACAATTATACGTGCTCCCCTATTTCTTTCCATAATTACACGTCTTTCCGTATTCATCTTTATAAGTATATATAGTGTAAGCAGCCCTTCTGTCTTGTTTGGTTTTCCGTAAAATGTGTTTCGTTCACGGTACCCCGAGTCACATTCTTGTTAATGGGCAGGATCGTATGTCGATGAAGGTGTTTTATTTTATTTTTTAAAGTCGCAAACCCTAGTTTAGTTAATCTACAAACATGTAACATATTTGGATAAAGTTACAACAGAGTTAAACAAGAATCTCTGATGATCAAACGGGGAAATATTCTTGTAAATGGCTAGAGATCGTCTCCATAACAGTTATTTCTCAGAGGTAGGTGCATTTCATTGTATTAGAATCACCTCGGATGTATGGAAACGGATATTATCTAAACAATAAAATCTAAGTAATCATATGCCCCCCCCCCCCCCCCCCCCCAAATAAAAAATATAATTTAAAAAATCATATATAGTACATGAATACAATGTATTCCTTGGAATTTAGTGGGGGAACATCCAATATCTTGCTTAGCTTGATATTATTGTGGAAGATTACGTTAGTATACTTTTTGATACTGTAGGTATCATTTTTAAATATTGCATCCCTCCCTAGAAAAATCATGCATTCACCCCTGTGTGTAATTGTGTATTTATTTGATTTGGGTCAATATTATAAGTGTCAGTGTCTCCAGTTAGCAAGTTTAGTCACTTTTCGTACACAATAAATAATATAAATTATCAAAAAACGCTCTAATAGTGAAAAGTACGCCGTAGTGTTTAAAAACTAGGGTCTGTCACTTTAAAATGTCAGTGAAAAGCAAATGTGTTCCTAAATAATAATCCCGGGGATAATGTTATAGTTATAATAGTAAACAGTTATACATATAACCGTATCATTACACCTGTAGCTTTTGTTTTTGGAGTACTGTAATGGAGATGGGATTAAATAGAAAATAATTAAAGCTGAGTACAACGAGAATGAACGAAAAAAAGAAAGAAAGAAATGTACTCATAACAGCTTCCCGTAACTAACAAGCAGTCCCCCCCCCCTCCCAGGTGGCGTGGGGTGCAAGTCGAGAGCACATGAACATACGTCCAGTTTCGTCGCGTGTTGTCAGAGAAGAGTAATCATTGGCTACTGGAAAGAAAGAAAGAAAGAAAGAAAGAAATGTTTTATTTAACGACGCAACCAACTCATTTTATTTACGTTATATGGAGGAAACCCGTTGTTGCCACTTCATGGTCTACTCTTTCCGATTGGCAGCAAGGGATCTTTTATTTGCGCTTCCCAAAGGCAGGATAGCACAAACCATGGCCTTTCTTGAACCAGTTATGGATCACTGGTCTGTGCATGTGGTTTTACACCTACCCATTGATTACAGCTGGCCCGCATAAAAATAGCACAGAGGATTCCCTTGGGACTTTCCCAAAAACATTCAGATATGCCTCGTGTACTTATAGGGACATTCCTGAATTTGCTGCAATGTTTTAAGATGTTATTGACTAATAAAATATTTCTGGTACATGATCGATAAGTTTTTCAACATCTTGTTATTTAAAGGGACATTCTTGAGTTTGCTGCATTGTAAGATGTTTCTGACTAATAAAATAGTTCTACGATTAAACTTACATATTAAATATATTTTCTTGTTTACAATATTAGTGGCTGTATGTTAAATGTGTTTCCGATCGTTCTAATGTTTGTACAAGCTTAATTTTTAGTTTATTTTCTAAAACAATCCAGTTTGGGCTTCTTACAAATATTAAGATGACCAGAAACACAATGATACTCTAAACAAGAAAATATATTTAATATGTAAGTTTAATCGTAGAACTATTTTATTAGTCAGAAACAGGAATGTCCCTTTAAATAACAAGATGTTGAAAAACTTATCGATCATGTACCAGACCAAAGGTGATGATGTGGTATGAGTGTTATAATTTTGTACACTTTTATTAGCGTTAGTGTACTCCGAGACACCATAATGTATATGGGTGGGACAGTAGATTCAGTGTACCACGAGACACCATAATGTATATGGGTGGGACCGTAGATTCAGTGTACCACGATACACCATAATTTATATGGGTGGGACCGTAGATTCAGTGTACTCCGAGACACCATAATTTATATGGGTTGGACTAGATTCAGTGTACCACGAGACACCATAATTTATATGGGTTGGACTAGATTCAGTGTACCACGAGACACCATAATTTATATGGGTGGGACCGTAGATTCAGTGTACCACGAGACGCCATAATTTATATGGATGGGACCGTAGATTCAGTGTACCAGGAGGTACCATCATTTATATGCCGATCTAAAAGCATCTTTTAGAAACTAAATATTTAAAGTTTGCTTTGTTTAACGACACCACCAGAGCACATTGATTTATTAATCATCAGTTATTGGATGTTAAACATTTGCTAATTTTTACATATAGTCTTAGAGGAAACCCGTTATATTTTTCCATTAGCAGCAAGGGATTTTTCATATGCACCATCCCACATGCAGGATAACCCATACCACGGTCTTTATTGTACCAGTCGAGCTGCTTGCTGGAACGAGAAATTGGCCCATCGACGGGGATCGATCCCACACTGACCGTGCATCAAGCGAGCGCCTTACCACTGGGTTATGTCACGCCCCTTTATTTAGATTTATTAGGAACGGACCTCAAGAAAGACTGGCGAGACAAATACGGTTAAAAGTTAAAGTGTGTTTTGTTTAACGGTACATTAATACGCACCATCCCACTGACAGGATTCTACATAGCATGACCTTTAATATACCCTTTGTGGTGCATTGCCTGGAACGAGAAATAGGCCAATGGGCCCACTGACGGGGCTCGATCAGAAAGCGACCGTGCATCAGGTGAGATAAATACAGACACTATGCCAGATAAATACAGACGCTATGCCAAATAAATACAGACGCTATGCCAGATAAATACAGACGCTATGCCAGATAAATACAGATTAACATTCCGAGATTCATATTGTCCAAGTTAAAATATGCTTGTGAAAACTTCTGTGTATCACATAATTGTCAAACTTGTTAAAACAAACATTCAAGACTAAATATTAGGAACAACGTACTATAACGTATGAATACAGTCATGTGCATACCGCCATGATTAGTCAGCTGCTTACGACAGGTGTGTTTATACGTGTAGTTAGCTATCTTTTCGAATTAAAATAAAAACATAAACACAATTATAACATATTAAAACAGTTTTATATACAAGTGTAATATAAAATGTTTTAACAAGATAGTAAACAAAACAAAATCCATAGACCAATAATAATTAAAGTGTTTTGTCAATAATTCATGTTTTGTTGACATACAAATAAAAGGAATACACGTCAGTTCTGGGAAAGTGGCAGTCTTCGTTTCATTTATAGCTATTTTCATGCTTATATCCAATCAGGTTCAAGCACGCTGTCTTGGTCACACATATCAGTTATCTGGATGTCTGTTCAGGCCAGTCATTTGTTAGTGAGAAGTCGGTTTGGTGGCCTAATACCTACTCACTGAGTATGTCCAATGGTTTAAACCAATATACCACCAAGGCAGGTAGTGGCAGTCTTCTTACAAGCAGTACTCGATGGGTGAATTATTTCGCACACTCATCAGTGATTGGTCATGCATATTTAATGCATTGCTTTCATTTCAAAGAGATCATCTCGCATGACCATCATATAATACCATTCCCTAATGTAAATTACAAACTATTATTTATTATTTTAATATTTTAATACCACTGTCAGATATTGTTGAAACAAATGTTAATGATTATTTGCATTTTAACAGATAGCGCTTCTTGTTTGTAGCAATTGCCATCTCTGAAAGTAAGCTCACAATACTAAGGAGAGTTCCCGTTGCCAGCAGGTAGAACACAATCTGGATATCAGCGACGGTGACGGGTTTCACTGATAATGGAGACCGACACTCTTCAGGATCTCTGCTTTTAAACCATTTCTTTCTTCTGTTTCCAACAAATCCGATTTGATTGAGAATGAATAATCTGTAAATATATATCGCTGTTTTTAAAATATCCCTTTTTATATCATGGTAAAACATTACTGTGGTCCCTTAATAGAGGTATTTTAGCGATTTGGGATCCTATTTATGTGGCCGCTGGCCGCGTCAGACAGGTTATCGCTTATTACAGGTACATTTACATTATAAATCGTTTGGGAAGGGAAAAAAGTGACCGCTTAAGGCAGGTGACCATTGAGTACAGTTCTCACTATATGTCAAAGGTCTGGGATCGATGTGTGTCGGTTGGCTCATTCAGCTAATTGTCGTTTCAGCCAGTCCACAACGACTGGTATAAAAATATCTGTACTATATGCTTATACTATATGTGTGATGGTGCATATAAAAGATCCCTTGCTACTAATGAAAAAATATAGCGGGTTCCCTCTCTAAGACTGTATGTCAAACCTGACCACATGTTTGACTTTCAATAGCCGATGATTAATAAATCAACGTGGTATATTGGTGTTTCATACCAGTGCTCTACCAATGTGCCCTGCGTTGTTACGCCGCATATAGCGCGCGACGCATATAGCACAACTGTGAGCGTTATGCGTACGCATATAGCACACACCAAGACGTAGATGTATGCGTCGAAAAAGGCATGGCCATACCGCATAAATGGTAAATGAAGATTCTTGATAGAACCGTTTTTACATATATTGACCAGAAAGCGCTTATGTGACCTTGACCTTCGATATAATGACACCAAAATTGTCATGAACCAACCTTCATATTTAGCTTGAGGATCATAGGCCCAACCGTTCTCAAGTCATTGATCGGAAACCATCTTGTATACCGACGGACATGAACAAAAAAGTAAAAAGTAAAGTTTGTTTTATTTAACGACGCCTCTAGAGCACATTGATTTTTTATGTTATCATCGGCTATTGGGCGTCAAACATATGGTCATTCTGACACATTTCGTTTTAGAGGAAACCCGCTGCCGCCACAGGCTACTCCTTCCGATAAGCAGCAAGGGGTCTTTTATATGCACTTTCCCACAGACAGGACAGCACATACCACGGCCTTTAATACACCAGTTGTGGAGCATTGGCTGGACGGTGATCGATCCCAGACCAATCGCAGATCGGGCGAGCGTTGTACCACTGAGCTACGTCCCGCTATTGCACAAAATCCACTACCACTACCACTACCACTACCACTACCACTACCACCACCACCACTACCACTGTTCGTACCAGTACTGCTACTTAAATTGTTGATCACGTATTTATTACTGCTACGACTACTACTTCTGTTGCATCTGGTATTTCCATCGCTACTACTACCGCTGCTGATGAACACTGCTGTTACTAATAATACCACTACTACTACTACTACAACTACAGTTGCTGGTGCTGCTGCTACTACTACTACAGTAATAGTAGTAGTAGACAGTAATAATAGTAATACTGTATATATGACCTGCATAAGGCGGCTACCTCTCTATGGCGGCCACAGACAGGTTCGACAGTACACACACACACACACACACACACACACACACACACACACACACACACACACACACACACACACACACACAGGCCCGTAGCCTTCGGAGTTCGAGTTCGAATGTAATTATCCCATAGAGTGACAATACCTTCATATTAAATTATTTTTAGCCTACAGGAAGTCATCTGGTAAATAACTCCGAGCAGTGTATACTTGTGTTGATTTTACCGTCAGTGAAAACTCTAAGACGAACGCAAATGACATCAGCTATTGAGTGTTGGTATTTTTTATTTTTTATTTATTTTTATTTTTTTTTTGACAGTAGAAATAAAGTAAAATTTTAGCCTGGCCAGAAGTATTCACAAATGTACATTTATGTGGCCATATAAAATCATTTAGTTTATAATTTTAAAGAAAACACATCTTCACTATATTAATTTTGTGACCGTTTTAGCAGGTTCAGTCTATGATTTTATTTGGGAAAAAGTGGCCGCTGGCCGTTATGACCAGGTAGCCATTCTATACACGTCAAATAAAGAAGGAAATGCGTTGGGGGAACCTGGTAGTGACCGTTATAGACAGGTGACCGCTCTGAACAGCTGTCCGTTAGACCAGTTTCGACGATATATATATATATATATATTAAGCAAAGTGAACTTTATGCGGTGTCGAGGCACATGTCTGCCGCATATAGCTAACGTGTGCTTTATGTGGCGCACGCTGCCGCATATAGCTCACCGTGTGCTATATGCGCTGAAAATCACCGCATAACGCTCACAGTTGTGCTATATGCGGCGCGCACTATATGCGGCGCTACACTGCGTTCATGCAGCGGATATTGGAAACATAACTCGATATTAACCTTCAGGGTTTCATATGTCCGACGCCGATATAACCGTAGTTAAAATGTGTTGAGTGCGTCGTTAAACAAAACACACAAACACACAAAAATTCAGGGTTTCTTCCAAATTCCATGTGCATTGCCATGGTTTTAAGAATATAAAAATGAGTCTCGCAACATTCAACATAATTATGTTTTAACAGTTCAGCATATTGAAACGGGTTGTGTGTTAACTTACGTTCGCTCAAATTCCTCTATGAGTGGTGATCCTTTGGGCATTCCGAAGGCTAACTGTTGCCATGAAACTGGGCTGTCCATCATTTTCAATGTGCAGTCCTTTCCTTGGTGAGCTTCCAGAACGTAATCCGGTGCTAGAAAGCAGTATTTCCCACTGTCCACCATCTTAAAGTGATTTGCAGGATTATCATCTAAAATCTCTGGATTCGTTTTGGCCCTCTCTCTCAGAACAGACCATGCTTGTTTTACGCTTCCAGACTTCGTATTCTGAAACAAATATAGAAATAGTGCTACCAACATCCTGTCCTGGCTTTCTGTAAGGTCTCTGTTTTAATTTAACTTCAGAATGTTTACAGTGATGTTGATAATCAATCCATATACTTACCTGACACACAATATCCAATGTAATCGTTGTGCTGGAGTGTCGTTAAATATTCATTCATTCATTCATTCATTTTATCATTCTGTAAAGGCATGTGTCCTTATGAAACCACTGATGCCGATTAACCGCATACTATTAAGCTTGTTTTTCAGAACCCTTTTACACAGATGCATGTGTTTATTGTTATAAGTTACCTAGTATTCACATTAGATCTAAACCGTAAATGACCGTATCCCTTTAATATGCTCAACATTTGCATGAGATCTTCGTGATCTAAACATACCCTTCAAAACCTGTTTCGTTTAGAACCAGTGTGATATTATTATAATACTGCTACCTAAACAGTCATCATATCCCACTGTCTATCGATGTTTTGATATGTAATTCAATTATGGCTACATAGTCAAAAATCGGGAAAATAACCTTTTGCCAATACTGTTTAAAATGTTTGCAAAACAACTGATGGTAAGAGCATGCTAAAGAGTAACAGGCACGCAGTTATATTTCAAGTAGTCTGTGCAAATTCCCCTGCTCGTGCTGTAACCTCACCGTGGTGCAGCGGTGTAACATTATCTTTGAGAATAGCCAATACAGCACAAATTGAAATTTTGAATAAAAGTCAGTATCTATCTGTGATATTTGTATTTTTGCGCAGTTCTTTACACTACTTTTATTTGAGTCTTTGTATTGATGTTGATCATCGCCTTATTTGTTTGCATTTCCGTAGTTAGACACCCAATGGCCGATGTATTTTTCGTGCTGGGGTGTCATTAAACATTAATTCATTCATTCATTCTGTGTAAATCTGTCTATATGAGAAGAATCAAGTTTCATCTAATACGAGCACATTTTAAGGGCAATTCAACACTGAAAGCTATCCCGCGTTCAGAAGAAAACAAACGTTATGCACTAGTTTATTTTGATGTAAGGACATCCATTCAAAAAGACATACATCGAGGTTATTACCAGTGTTTTTCGGTATCGTCAGTATCATATATTAGGAATGATATCTGGCGAGCATAATACATTATTTTTATCAAAACACTCGAGGGTAATAATTTCATTATGATATAATTTCAAGCTTAATAAAAACTGCTTTTGTAAACAGTATACATAACTTTAATTCCAGTCAGCCACTACGCGATATTCAAATGACGTACGGATATGTGGCGTGGTTTCATAGTTTCATAATAATAGTAATGAAATACTGTGTTCATTAGTGCAGATTCTTATTTCATATTGGTTGCTACCATAATCACTGCACATGTTGCTCTTGGAGAGAGAAGGACTGGGATGTGAAGGCGGACAGCAAAAGATGTTGAAATATAGCATCTGCCAGACTGGGGGAATGAGATAGAATTCAAACGATCGAACGAATATGGGCAGTGAGATAAAATAAATAATCACTACATAATTGCTGCTTAACATCCGACACCATAAGGCTTGACAGTGACATCACTGACATCTGTTTGGATATCAGGCATCGGTGAAACGTGCCCCAGCGCGTGTTGTAACCTCATCGTGGTGCATGGGTGTAACATTCTCTTTGAGAATGGCCAATACAGCACAAAATTGAAGTTTTGAGTAAAATTCGTTATCCGTAAATTTCTGTGATATTTGTGTTTTTGTACAGTTCTTTACACTGTTTTTTGTTTAAACCTTGAATTTGTATATTGATGTTGATCATCACTTTATTTATTTACATAGTTTGACACCCAATAGCCGATATATTTTTCGTGCTGGGGTGTCGTTAAACATTCATTCATTATTCATTCATTATTATTATTTAGTGAAAAGTGAGATGGTGGCTTCTTGTACAAAGCAATTACGTTTTAAATTTTTACCCATTTGTTTTTACATGTTTCAAGTCTTAAAGGGACGGTCCTATGTCTGCTCCCATTGTAAGATGTTTCTCTCTAACACAGCCTTTTTTACTACTACGTTTAAGTATTAAATCATTCTGTTCTTTAGAATATCTGGTAATTCTAACGTTTGTAGAAACTTGAACTTCGTATTAATTCCTAATAGGTATTTTGTTCGTACTTATAAATATACCAGGAGCAGAAATCCATGTTCTTCTTCTATATAACGTAGGACGGCGAGAAACACTTTGTATACAGAGATACACATATCCTATTAAATACTTGTATATGTAATTTACGTTGGAAGGTGTTACATAACATTAAATTCGGGACAGTATATTTGACAGCATTGTTTACCTGAAATATCATCCAGTTAATACCGGTTGTTATCATACCAAAGGAATAGTCCTCACTTCGTATCAGCTCAGCCAGGTTGTGGAAAGGTTTCTGCTCTTTGTGGACGGACAGTTGAGATATCAGATTAGCACCATACGCCGTTGACATGATGATGGCAAATATCCACCAGGATACCACCATGAACCTACCAGATAGGCCTTGAGAGTGGTAGTCTACACCTGTTAAAATACATCACGATACCATTATCAACCTCCTGGCTAGGCCTTGCCTGTGATGGTCTACACTTGTTAAAATGCACCATCAACCTGCCAGGTAGGCTTTGCATGTGGTAGGCTAATCCTGTTAAAATACACGAGAATACTATCATCAACCTACCGGGTAGGCCATGCATGTGGTAGTTTACACCTGTTAAAATACACCAGGATACCATCGTGAATCAATGGGTAGATTTTGCAAGTGGTAGTCTACACCTGTACATCAACCTGTCCATCAACCTGCCCAGTAGGTTTTGCTTGTGGTAGTCTACACCTGTTAAAATGCATCTGGATACTATCATCAACCTGCAGGGTAGACCGTGTGTGTGGTAGTCTACATTGTTAAAATACACCAGGATACCACCATCAACCTGCATGGTAGGCCTTGCATATGGTAGCCTACACTGTTTTAATCCTAATCAGATGCTATTTGTCCTTCTGTCTACCTGGTTTTGTGTGGGGGATTGTTCGTCCAAGCCAGTGCACCACGGCTGGTATATCAAAGCCCGTGGTATATGCTATCTTGTGTGCGGGCTGGTGCATCTAAAATATCCCTAATGGTAAAAAGGGGAAGGTTTTCTCACTAAAACTATATGTCAGAATTGCCAAACGTTTGATTACTAAATCAATATGCCCTAGTGGTGTCGTTAAACAAAACAAACTTTAACCTTGCTTCGTCAAAGCTGCAAGTGTGAACCAGGATGCATCAAGCCAGACGACCAATGCACTCTCACTGAGTCCACGGTGTGGGCAATTCGCTGATCTGGCAATCACTACAAACAGAATGGACACAAGAACCGATACTCCAAATATACTCAGATACACATTGCTTCTGAAGATCGTTATGTAACTGGTCCAGTTTCTCTCTAGCACATCGTATTTCTTGTACAACCCTTTGATGTTTGACATGTAGACTGCAGGATGAAGAAAGTGCATCACTTTGCTGCGTTCTTCGTGGACTGTCAGGTCCCCTATTGTGAGGTCGGCTTCCTGAAATATAAATTGTGAGTCTGCCTCATAGGTCAGTTTCTTGTTCCCCGTTCTTTCTTCTTTTTTCTAATATAGAATGGATGGATGTTTAACGACACCCAGGCACGAAAATTACATCGACTATTTGGTATCAAACTGTGTTAATGAAAAAGAAGTGATGATCAACTTCAATATAAAAATTAAAGGGTTGAATAAAAACGCAGTCGAAAGAACTCAGCAAAAACTACAGATATCACAGATAGGTAAAATTAAAATTTAGAATAAAACTTAGTATCACGAAGATATTTGAACAACAGTTCAGGATGGAAATGAAATGATTCCGTAACATTTCTTTTACCAAATATAACTTTCCTAGTTTGCTTAAAATCATCAGTGTTCACTGACAGTGTTCACACTAAGGCAGAGGATCCTTGTTCAGAATAAATGTATGAATCAAGTATGTATGACCAATGCGAGCACGACAAGACTATTCCTTTCTACATCCCATCCCATCATATTACTAAAGATATATACAGACGGAGCATAACTTTTCAGTCTGATCCCGATTCTGCATTACCAATAACTTTATTTAAAATATTGAGAAGGTTTAAGATTTTCTTTTTAACATATTTTAGATGGGGACCTCTTTTCTGCCAGATATCCATATAGACAGTCTTTGGCTTTGAGAACCTAAAGTCATTGTCAGTTGACGTTCATTAATACTCATATTAGACTATCTGTACCAAATCTGAAAATCAACTAAAAAGCAGCAATCAACACCAGGTTTTAAACACTGGGAGAAAATATAGTTACTTACAGGATACCACATTGAGGTACACCCATCCCATGTGGGTGAATGTCAGACAAAGGTCGGCCCTACCCAAACTTTAAAAATCTATCTTTTATAAACAGTGAAGTAAAAACAGGAAGCAGACCTCTTAGGCCCATGTCATGCAGGTATTTTAAAATCCCATACTTCCACGTTGTACTGTAAGCTTATTCCAAATCAAAAACGACTGATATCAAGTGTTGATTTTGGATAAAAGCTCACTTGCAAATGGTTTCAAATCTAACAAGATGATCAACCGTGCTACATCTTGATCTGAATCACATTGCACAATAGTAAGCAATTTCTGAGATTCAAGATACCAGACAAGTCTACGATTGATCATTCATTCCATGATTTTACAAATGCAACTTTTCTAAACGACAGGGCAATAATTAGTTGGATTTGGTGGATCCTTATCAGGCATGCATACTGTGTAGTGTGTAGATTGAGTTACCATTTTAATGTCTGTCATGAGCGTATTCTAACATTTCCATAAGGTGACACATCACCCATGTTTTTAAAGTCATTAGTTTGTGTATCATTTAAACCAAACCAAACAAAATGGTTAATTTTCTACATTAAAGTAACAGAATAACCTAACGCTGTCATTTTACTAAATCAAATAAAAGTAAAATAGCTACGCAACATTTTCATTTCAACTTATTTTCGTGCTTATGTCCATTTAAGATTCAAGCAATCTAACACTCTTTACTTCGATAGATCTGGAAAGGGAAATAACTGTTGCTAAACTTCTGCAAGAATCAACCCTGTTTTTACAACACACTTGTACGAGATGGCTCCCCTTTCAACACTACATAACCTAACGGTCAAATTGGTTATAATTCCCAACAAAATAAAACACATATAAAATATATAAAAAGGATAATATTTTCAATGGATTTAAATCATTGATATATTCCGTCGATTGGCATGCAATAGTTGTGTGATCCTAAAAGCATGGTCGCTAGACGCAATTGCATTGCAAATATTTGTATTAAAACAACTTTAAATATTTAATTATAGTAGACACGTTTATATTTTACATTTGGTAGCTGATGAATTAAGATTTATTGGTTGCGTGTCTCAATGACAATATATTATCACAACTCCGTTAAACCAGCAATTGTGAGTACATCTAAAGCAATGTCCAGCACTGGGTCCAACATATATTTCTGTTTCTTACATTTACGGACCATAACTCTGTCAAAATGGGTAGATCGCCATAAACGTCAAACATGATCTGTAACTAAACTGTAAATGACAAGGCTAAAATTTCAGTTCAGTATCTTGTGGCATTGAAAAAACAAATATCTGGAAAACTATATGTGGGTCAGATTCCCAAACAGGCAGGTAGGCAGGCGGACAAAGGAACAGATGGACGGAGACCGTTAGTTGATTAAGTAGGTGTTCCATAGTATAGATTTAAATTAGGTTACATAATAATGCAGGCTTACCCTTTTGGCCATAGCTCCTACCAATCCAGTCCAGGATCCATTTATTAACACTCCCCAGTCTCTGTCTGCTGGTTCAGAAATAGTGTAGCTGGAATAGGATGTAGTATAGTTTTATTATAGCAATGATTTACCATAATATTTTATGTTCTTATTTTATTTATAATGCTCCATAATGCTGGGCTCAGACATCCAAATGCCAGCAGAAAGTTGGCCTACATTCTGTTGTAATGACTTCTACGACTGTCCAGTTGCTAGTCTGAGTGCTCTTACTGGATTCTCGTCGCATAATCCATTAGCTGAGTTGGCCAACTTTCTGCTGCCAATTGGCAGTTGCCAGTCTGATACTAATGTAGCAACAAAATCGAAAACATATATAAACAAATATAATACAAATAATATGCACAAACTTGAAGATTATTAAACAAGATGTGCATCGCATGTGTGACATTTTCAGTTTCATGATTCAGATGAATTTTGACATATTTTACATTAATTTCCTTAGCAACATGTGTATGTACTTATAATCTCGAACTAAGTTAATACTCAACTAAATAAGACGTAGGGTGTTCTGCTTAGATACAGATAAACAGACATTTGAGCAGAAACCTGAAATTGAGGTGTTTTGCAACTGCACGTAGAATATCGACACCAAAGCCTTCATATGTCACATTATCGCCGTGTTGCGTCTGGTAAGAAAATATTCCACTCTGAAATAGACGATGATATCGTGCACTTACTAAAAGGCATACTGTCACGTATTGAAGGACCTTATTTCTCTAAAAATGGATAATAACTAAAACTTACATTAATTGTTGGAAACCAAATCTAGCTATTGCATCACTCTAACTGAACCATGATGAAGTGAAATCCATGTCAACCCTCTTCAAGTTTAGTTTTTGAATTATGAACCATTGCCAAAATTTAATTATTTTTTACAAAATATCATTAATAAATGGACTATGGTGGTTACGAAAATGGTTGAATTTAGTATATTTAGGGACAAATATAATTATTTTTGTTCAGGTAATACTTTGTTAGACCACTAAATAGGTTAGTGGTTTGTGACAATATGACTTTAATGCTTCATTCAAAATGTAAACGAAAAATAAGTGACCGATTTAAAAGTACTTCAACCTCAAAAGGAAGATATATTTTCCTCTAATACTTTGTAGTGTTTTGTCTATAGAACAACTGCTCCTTTCTTCATTTTAATCATGTCAACATAAAATCGAATGGACATTTTAAATTTCAAGTTAGATCAGGTCCATTTTAAATTCTTAAAGCTAAAATTGAAGTTTTAAGGTCTGAATTGCACGGCTTGCGCGACACGAACATCACGGTGTGCGAGTTCCTCATTAAGCGGCCCTCACGTATCAGCCGGCGTCCGCGCGATGTTTCTAATCGCAGGAGTCGCCGAGGGATTTAGATAGCAATTAGTAAAAAAAGGTTAATAGAATTTTTAAAAAAAGAAGAAAACAAATTACAAGCCAAAAATAAAAAGAATTGACTGCTCGGTCGAGTATT
>JAECMU010051248.1:0-11503 GCA_016106625.1 Dracogyra subfuscus | reverse complement strand
AAAAAAAAAAAAAAAATACCACACAAAAACCAACACCACACAAACAAAAACACCAACAAATGTTTGTTTTGTTTAACTACACCGCTAGAACACATTGGTTTAGTAATCATCGACTATTGGATTAAAAACAATATGGTAATTTTGACAGTCATAGAAACCCGCTTCATTTTTCCATAAGTAGTGAGGTATATTTTATGTACACCATCCCACAGACACGATAGCACATACCACAGCCGTTGATATACCAGTCGTGGTGCACTGGTTGGAAGGAAAAACAGCCCAATGATCCCACCGACGGGGATCGATCCTAGACCGACTGCGTATCAGGCGTGCAATTTTCCCACAGGGCTATGTCGCTCCCCGTGATAACCAGTGCCTCACGACTGGTATATCAAATGTCGTGGTATATGCTGTCCTTTTGTGTGAAAGTGCATATAAAACATTCCTTGCTGCTGAATTACGAATATTCAAACATCCAATAGCTGATGATGTATAAATCAATGTGCTATAAACTCTTTTTAAAAAAAACCTTCTGAGGTAACTGACAACTCGGCTGCTGTCTTTGATGTACAGAAATGTATATATCAGAAAGCAATTGTTTGAACGTTTCAACCAGACATAATAATACTGTACATTTTTGTTTTCGCAGAGTATGCACCTTTAATCAATTCAACAAGTTCAAGGTAGCACACCACCATTTGTCGCGTCATTACTTGTTGTAGAATCTTAATATAGGCCCTTACCTTTCGTGACATCCAACAGCCGATGATAATATTTTGGTGTGAGGTATCATTAAAAATGCACCCATTCATTCCTTAACATTTAGTTTAGGAAACTGTTCATTAAAAATAATATAAAATACTAAAACGACTTTACAAATCTTCCTTTGGTGATTATAAGTAGGTTGTCCTCTGTAGCATTTAAACAGCCAGTTAGTTTGAAGTTACTGATCGTTTTGGTACTGAATGATAACAACTGTGCAAATTGTATGTTGCCTCTTATATAACAGAAAAAATAGACGGCGACATAAGGGTGGATAACTCACAATTTCCGCTGTCTACCTATGTTGATTTTTTAATGTAGAATGACTTCCTAAAATACAGCTGTCACGTAGCTCTTTCGTTATGCTAGGTTTCATAGAATATATCCGGACACAGAAACTGTATTGAAATGCAAGCAAGAGTGAATAGTAGTGTGTAACCTTTAATCTTGTCATGCGAACAGCATCTATTCATATAATCTCAGCATGTGTAGTTACATGGTTATGTTAAAAAGCCTATAGCACGAGTGTAAATAGGATTTTGACGTAATAACATATTATAAGTCAATTAACGTTGATGCAGTCCATTGTCATCAAGGCGGTGCTAGGGAACTGGTATCCGTTTTTTTATGATATACAAACACTGCATTAGCAATTATACAACTGCTTGTTCAATGACCGATTGTCATTGCACATAAAAAACATTTCAAAGTGTTTGCTTAATGGCCCGCCCTATTCTGAATTATATAGTGTTAGAGATATATACCAGACACGTAAAACCCAACACAATGATATTTCTGTTCACACATAAGGACATAAAATAGTCTCTTCACGCACACAATTATTTTGGGAAAATGAGAGTTAGTCAATAAGTATTATTTTTGGAATACCCACTTCGGTTATATTTAACCTAGTGAATCGGTATAAAATGTCAGTGGTCCGAACTACTCTAAAACCTGCGATGAGATATGCCGGAGCAGAAGATATATTACAAACAAACTTGCCATTTACAAAAAGTTTGTTTTGTTTAACGACACCACTAGAACATATTGATTTATTAACCACCGGCTATTGGATGTGATACATTTTGAAATATAAGAAAGAAAGAAAGAAATGTTTTATTTAACGACGCACTCAACACATTTTATTTACGGTTATATGGCGTCAGACATATGGTTAAGGACCACAGTTTTGAAATATAGTCTATAGACAACCGTTACGTTTTCAGTAGTGGAAAGATATCGTTTATTTACACTTTCCCACAGATAGGGCACTGCGGCCTTTGATATAGTGATATAGCAGTCGTGGAGCACTGGCTGAGTTAGGGAAAACTTAATCAGAGAATAGGTCCACTGAGTAGGTTCGATCCTGCGACGCAAAGACCTCAGACAAGCACTCTACCGAGTAAGCCAGATCTCGTCTCTGTCCTTTACAGTGAAAATAATTCCTGTTATGTCAAACTTTGAAAGTAGGTCATAATATGTCAGTCTAAATATATATATACACGTGTAAATTTGTAGGTATGGAACCGACATCCAATTATGTATTTTAATTGTGTCTCCTACGCTTGGTAGAAAAATAAGTCATGTTATTTGTCTATTGTAGTTTAGGCAGGTTACCACTATCATAATTAGCCATTCTGATACATGACCATGAAGTGGAGTAATGAAGCCATATTTGGTGTCCACGGGGATTCGGCTCTCTGTATGTATAATGTAGTAGTTACACGTTGGATATGCTACAAACGAGGAATAGTTCCTAAACCGGTCCACTGTTAACACCCTATTCAGAAGATGCCACGTGCCAGGTGCACCATGATGTAATCTGTTTAGTCGCGAATATTGTCAGCTTGTACAAATTTCTCTTAGAGTGTACTTTTATACAGAGCTACGATTTTGATGATACTAATGACCTGTGATAAAGTGGTCGCCTGATGTGTGGCCGGTTTGAGATCGATCCACGTTGGTAGGCTCAATGGGCTATTTCTCCAATTCACCACGACTGGTGTATGACAGGCCGTGGTATGTGCTATCCTGTTTGTGAGATGGTGTATTTAAAGCCCCTTGCTGCTAATGAAAAATGTAGCGGGGTCCCTCTACCAAACCGGCCTCGGTGACGTAGTGGTTAGGTCATCGGTCTACAGGCTGATAGGTACTGGGTTCAGATCCCAGTCGAGGCATGGGATTTATAATCCAGATACCGACTCCAAACCCTGAGTGAGTGCTCCGCAAGGCTCAATGGGTAAGTGTAAACCACTTGCACCGACCAGTGATCCATAACTGGTTCAACAAAGGCCATGGTTTGTGCTATCCTGCCTGTGGGAAGCGTAAATAAAAGATCCCTTGCTGCTAATCGGAAAGAGTAGACCATGAAGTGACTACAGCGGGTTTCCTCTCAAAATCTGTGTGGTCCTTAACCATATGTCTGACGCCATATAACCGTAAATAAAATGTGTTGAGTGCGTCGTTAAATAAAACATTTCTTTCCTTCTTTTTTCCTCTACCAAATGTTTAACATCCAATTCTCGATGATTAATAAATAAATGTGCTCTAGTGGTGTCGTTAAACAAAACAAACTTTAACTTTTTATTACTCAGTGACACAACGCCGTCTCATATTTCCTGTTTAATATTGATGGTTCTCGCGTAACCGAAGGTACTTGATGAAATTAATGACGTGATACTGGTGTTATGAAAACATTCTTTTGTTGGTTGCAATCGATATCGGCAGCCCACTGTGTATTCTGCCAGATTACCTGAAAAACAATCTGTATTAAGTCAATATATGTAGAAACATATATACATGGTAAACGCTCATGTGGTCGCAGACTGGGATGTAGCTTTTTTCAGATACGACAGGAACATTTGGTGTTGCAGAATCCTTTAAACATTTGGTAGCAGTCATACACCGTAACATTAAATTCCACACAAATGAATGTGAAAACAGTTTTACTGTTTGAAACAAGAAATTATGTTTGAGAAAGAAATATTTACAATAGTGAAAGAGAGCCAAATACTTTTAACAAGTTTAATATTCGATAAACAAATACACTGGCAATATATCACGAAACAACACAGCTAATCAAAACGCCAAAAAACATAGTATTTCACGAATGCACAAATACCTGCAAACATACACACACAAATACAGTGACACGCAGACCCTTAAGAGTCGATAACAAATAAAGAAATGATAGTCTTCTTGACATGTGAATAAATCATTCATGGATATTATCGCCCGTGTAGTGATCCAATCCTCGTTGCTGGGGAAAGCAATGAGTTACCCACGCATACTTTAAGACAGTCGTTTGTGGAAACACACACACGGCCATGATGGATTTTGGGGTTTTAAATCCTTAACGAGGTTGCGAAATAATCCTATTCCATGCAAGCTGGCCAACAAAAGATTACGTTTTTCCTCTCGAGTGAATTAGTAAAACAGTGAGGCGATATAATATAATAACTTAATCTTCTTTCTTTTACCTTTTGTGCAGGATTTTGTTCGCCGGAACTGGAAGTGACAGTGCGAGCGCGTGACAAGTTGCTTAGATACGGTTGTCCCGGGTGTACTGGTACTACAGGCGACATAACCATTTCATTTGAGTATAAAACAGCAAACATTTTTGACAGCTGGTATATGTTTCTATTCTCTCAACTCAACAATACGTGGCCACAATGAGTCGGTAAGTGTTTGCTTTTAGTTTATAGTTGTTTATAGTATGGGCATAATATCACTCTTGTATACTTTCCTGATTTAGTTTTTAAAAGTTAACTATTCACTTTCTTGCATATCTTTTTGAAAACATATTTTAATGCATTATCATTAATAATTTGTAATATGCACTTGAAAATATTTACACCTTACTGAACTTCCAATATTCTTTTTGTAAAACCGTTAAATAACTGGCAGTCCAGAACTTATATATTATTTTACCTCTACGCCTCATCCAGTTTATCTTTCCTTCGTACAATATTTAGTATCCATCTGCCCCGGACCCAACCATTAGCAATGTCAGAAGTTAGGCCCATGGTGGACATGCCTGAACCGTATTTGTTTATCTTCCCTTCCTACAAGACTTAATTCCCTCCTGTCCCGGATCCAGCCACTGGCGATGTCAGTAGTTAGACCTTGGGCAGCATTTTTTAATCTTCAGAGGATATGGGCATGCTAGAGCGTACGCTGACCCCGACTTAGTATTCTATGTCTGCTGTCGGCACACCTTTTTTTTTATTTAGTCGAGAACCTAACTATTCCTAGACCTCTACTCCCCATCCACATTAGTTGATCCTTCCTTCCTACACGACTGGCATATAGAGTTGGATGACAATTAACTAAGAGGCATGGAAACATGTTAAATGATAGAAATAGATTATACGAATGCGTGAAGGAAAAGTCAATTTAAATATATACTCTTAATTCAAGGGTGTTTTTAAATTTCATATATTGTTTTTGTCAATAATTATATCTGTCCTTGCTTGATAATGACAATTCACAGTTACACACACAATAATAAACATTACAGATAATCATGTACTGCTCGGACATTCATCAATACTGGATACACAAAACAATTAATTATCACGGCGGACCACACGCACTGAAGAGTGTGAGTGACACATGCCATGCTCAGATTAAATATCAAACACTACTCAGACTGACTGAGAAAACATCTCACACAAACCGTAATTGGCTTTACACAACAGCAAAGACTGGGATCAGTTGTCTTACGAATAGCATACCGGGTATCACAGTGGCCAATTAGGCTACAGGCGAGTGCTCTATTGTTTAACTTTACACGTTAACAAGTATTCTCGCAACTAGACTTGCTAATACTCGAAAACAAAACCATTTTCAATTTAGATAATAATGGCAATTCTGTCTTTGGCTGATAAATGACAAAACATGTTACATGGTTGTCAAAACCCACACGACGTTGCTAGCATACATTTCTACAAAACGCAGTATTTTAAAATTCCAACTAGTCTAACTTAGAAATGTGAACATTTCAAACAAATAAAATAGAAACAAATATAACTGTAATGTAATGATTTAATCAGTTGTACAAATTATTGTTGTTGATGATAATGATGATTATGTTTATTTAGGCAAGATATTGTGTGAAGTCTGCTATTTATCAAAATAGGCAGGGCTAATACCTATACAAATAAATATTTATTTTATTTATAAGAACTATAATTCTTTCAAGTAAATTTGTTGGTTAACCTTCATATAAAATTAAACTTTCTTATTTTGTGGTTATTTGATTTATAAAATTTTGAAACGCGGGACTTTGGGGGAGATTTGAAGGGGGATCGTAAAAAAAGAAGAGGAAAATTAATATAATAAAATTATATATGGTAAACTTTGGGGGTGGGGGCTTTCTCTGCCCCCCTCCCCCCTCCCTAGATCCGGCTATCATAATATAACTTATTCGTCCATATAGGTTGTGAGGTAACTGATTCACACTAATCATGTGTTCCACCGTCCACCTTTGTCCCTCAAACTACTGAACTGAACTTTATTTACACTCAGGCCGTATTCTACGGCATACGATGACTTGTTTACATAGAACAATTAATACATAATGACAAGATGGTGAAAGTACAATAAAATACAATGCTTATAATACTACAAAATATCATGGGCGAAATTAAACTATAGTCTGTTCCACAGGGAACGCCTTTTTGTTTTCATACAATAAAATTTATTATTAGTTATTTATTTTTGACCCTATTGATTTGTAAATTGGAAAAAAAAATTGTATTAAAAAAAACAACATAATTCTAAAACATTTTTGCTTGGTTTCTTACGTCAAGCCAAACTGACATTATTCAGGAGAGCGAGCGATCGCGGTTGTTAGCTAGACTGATTTTCTGGCACGACATTAAATGAATGTTACATATGATAGAAGACGATAGTACCAGTCGACTTTGTACAGTTTACCTCACCATTTTGATGACGTCATTAATACAGCATAACGTAGTTTGAAAAATTTACGTCAGCATGGACAACCAACTTTTACACAACTGGTTTAATTTTAAAGCATAATTAAATTGCATTATTCTTACACCCACCAACAAGCCTTACCTGTCAGTGTTACACACACACACACACACACACACACACACACACACACACTACAAACAAGTAATTTAAATGTTGTTTTGTTTAACGACACCCCTAGAGCACTAAACAATCTGAGAAAGAAAAAAAAGAGCTATTGCGTCATAACGTCTCCATGTGACGTAAGCCGATTGTTCACGTAACAACGGGACTATGTACTTTCCCGTTTACAAATCAAAATTTTACATCTCGATTATCAGGATACGGGTATAATGGATTGTTCTCATCTTTCAAAGGGAGCCCAGTCGTAAGTACTAAATGTCCTCACTCTCAGGGGTCACAATCTGGGGCGTGCGTTCAAATATATGAACCTAGCGGAGCCTTTGGTCTACATTTTCCCAGGTTACTTATATGGATAGCCTAGTATTGCACTGTAAAATATTATTTTAGCCTCAGCAGGATGGGTGAGGGTGTCATCCGCCCCCTCCCCCAGTTCATGCCCCTGACTCCCACCACCGCAAAAGATCCGATGGAAAGCATTTTTAAATAGGGACGTAAGCATACAGTATAAGTTACTATGATAAACCTATAACGGAATATGGGCCTCTATTTGTTTTTAAAAGTTAAAACAAAATTCTCTTTAGTGACACCATTAGAGCACATTGATTGATTAAACATCGGTTATTGGATGTCAATTTTGTTTAGTCCTTTTAACAGGTTTAGAGAGGAAACCCGCTATATTTCCCCATCAGTAACAAGGGATCTTTTATATGCACAGACAGAATAGCACATACCACAGCCTTTGATATAGGCTACAAGTTGTGGTGCACTAGTATTAAAAAAATACTTTAGCAAAATAGTAGACTACAAACGGACCTGTGTTAAGCAGCCAACTGTCTTAAGAGTCCACATTTACTGTTTACATTACTCCTTATTCTTAACGTAAAAATAATGACACACCGACAGGCACGGCGGAGGCTAGTTGGGGGACTGACTGAGACCTCAAAGCACAGTCTGTACGGGGTTCGTGGTGGGGTGGGGATGGTGGTACTCTTCTCTGTAACATTTTTGAAAACTAGATGTCCTGAAATGCAATATCCTACATTCTACTGGTAAAACTTAAGATTTACTACCAATAATATATATGTTTGATTCAGAATTATTGTAGGGGCTAGAGCCCCGTCCTGCTCCACCGTCCCTGGCCGACCTGATGGTTAGTATTAGAATAGGCGTGGATTTGGCCTACGATAAACAGCCTAGATATTAAAAAAACGAAGGAAAAAAATAAAATAAAACAAAAGTAGAAAGAAAGAAATAATTTAAAAAAAAGACGAAAAGACGAGTAAGCACTAGTGTTTGTTAGTGTAAAAGTGAAATATAAATTGTTTATTCAGACCGGCGTCGAGACAGTTACACTCCGCAGGAGGAGGGTAAGCACTTCAAATAGCTCAGTGACCTGGTCAGGCGCGTGTGCAGGAAATTGTTCAGGGTGGGGGTGGGGAGGAGGGTCGGGCCATACTCCACCGGATAATATTTTAAAAAAAAAGAAAAAAAGAAAATAAAAATTGCTTGGATCACGAGGGTTTCGACCCCCAGCCACCCCCTCCCTTGCACACGCGCCTAAATCTGACCCTGTGCTTACGTAGTATGCAGATTACTTTAGTTCTTGCTTGTGGAACGGGTATATAACTCAATACCATGCATAAACTGTTAACTTTAGTTCTTGCTTGCAGGAATGATATAACAATCCAAAACATAACTTTTTTCCACTTTAATTTCTTGCTTTTGGAATGGTCGTGTGAGAGAGAGAGTATACTTTAGTCCTTGTGAAATGGAAATATTTCTATTCCATGGAATGATTCTTTTCTCAAATCCTGCTTGCGGAAATGGTTTAATTCATCACCATGCAAAGCATCTTTAATTCTTGCGGGTGAAACGTGTCTAACTCAGTATCATTATTGACTAATTCCTAAATCTTCTATAATATTCAGTCTTGTTAAAAAGTTTTATTATATAATAGCTTTAGAATTCTTATACATTATAGGTTATTGAAAGTATTGGTTTTTTTCAGTAGTCTTAAGACAAAGTCTGCTAACACTGTGGGACCTAATTAATTATTCGATTTTAGTTATTTGCGTGTGTATATATTTATATTGAAATCTTTGTTGTTTAACACAATTTAAACAACTTGATTGATGATTTTAGTTTTAGTAACAATCTTTATCTCACTGGTTTTGGTATTTCTATAATAAGTATCTTGTTGCTTTTCATTTTTCTATTTATCTCATTCGCTAATGTTTCTCTTTAAATCAAAATATACCACTCCCCACCTCTCAGCGTTACATACTAAACAGTGTTATTTTATGAATTTACACCCGATGTATACAAACAAAAAGTGGCTCAGCGACTGATAATCTGTTTTAAATCACATCGGACAGCTTCGAGTGGGTCGAAACTGGTTTATGAGAAAACTGAAACATGTATAAAGTTGTAATCATTTGTGTATTTCCCTACGTGCTATGAACAATGATGCTGAAATTAGTTAATAATAGGCTAAAGCAATATTACTATTTATTTAATTTGTGTATTCTGTTGTTATTATGCTATTTAAATTATGTATTATGTAGTACAAATTTAAGTACTCGTATTAATTATCAACAGACATGGTTGTCATTGCTACAAATATCTTTGACTTCCTGCCTCATACTAATGTAGTCGCCGGTGGCACCAACAAAACAAACAGAATGTTTCGTGCGACTAATGAACACGACTCTGTGGGATTGTTCACAAATTAATTACCAGAGTATCCGTGTTACTTACCGATATGGCGACCGATTAGGTTTCCAGAAGTCAGCTCGCTCCCCACGGAGGCTAAATAATTAAAGCCACATTTGCCTTAGTTGGAAATTAATACGAGATTTCTTGTTGCGTTCCTCTGAGATTTGGAGTCGGGAACCCGAACCTTAGTTCAGTGGTAGAGCGCTCACCTGAGATGCGATTGATCGCAGGATTGATCGCACTCGATGATCGCAAGTGTTTCCAGGCCCAACCAGGGGCAAGTTTATCGCTAATGCTTACTAGACAGGGGCCCATTTCACTAAACATGACGCGTATAGAGCAGACGAAAGGAAAGTATTATGGGAACACAGTCGCAGACGGTCTGCGTCAGATTCCTCCGTCTGTGACTTCCATTTCAATTTTGCGTCTTTCGATGACTTGGTACATATTTTATGAAAACCAGGCTTTTGATGGAATGCCTTTTCTGAAACAGTGATTGTAGACGTAACTTTCCACACTGGTAGTGTGTTCAAGCGAGCGAGTATCCACGAGCATTTGCAGTAAATCAATATACATCCTACTGCACTAATGGCGAGACACCGCACGTGTTGTTACTTTTCACACAATTTAAAGCCTTGGGTTTCAGTAACACAATGTTATCAGTGTCTGGGTTTTACCTACGGACCTAATCTTTCTCTGCACATACGGACAAATGGTGATTACATTCAAAGTTGACTGTATTCACACTTGCTACCGACATTCTTGAAGCCGACGCATGGTAATTACCGCCTCCCCCACCCATATTAAAAATAGAAAAAAATAAAATAACCCCACAACACAAACAACGCCACCAACGCCCTCAAAAATATAAATAAGCATTTATTATTTTATTATTATTTTATTTTTGCTTTACACGTGTTTAAAGATAATTTATGTGAATTTCAATGAATAAAGTAATTCACCCGAAAGTTAAAACCCCCAACATTTTGTATTTTTCAGCCTAGCCTACTACGACTCGCCTGCCATCGTGCGCACGCGCAGTTGTACCCCAATGACGCCTGAGATGTCGAAGATTCTCCCGTACGTGACGGACAAGACGATATCGAAACACCTCGGTTCGTACGGCGGATACATGGACCTGGGACACGCCAACTCCTACTTCAACCCAGCCACGTACGTACACTTATAGTACACTTGGAATACACGCGAAGTACACATACAGTACACATGTAGTAATTTATAGTACACTTGTAGTAACGTGTAGTACACGTGTTGTACATATGTAGTACACTTTTAGTACACTTTTAGTATACGTGTTGTACACTTATAGTACACTTGTAATACAACTGTAGTGCTGTCATATCTTGTAGACAAGACTAGTATTATGCGATACTCGTAACGTTATGTTTATGTTGTTACAACAATCAAACGTTTGTTTTGTTTAACAACACCACTAGAGCACGCTGATTAATTAATCATCGGCTATTGGATGTCACACATTTGGTAATTATGACTCGTGGTCATAAGAGGAAATCCACTATATTTTTCCATTTGCAGTATGGGATATTTTATATGCACAGACAGGAAAGCACATACCACGGCCTTTGACCAGTTGTGATGCACTGCTTGGAACGATAGCAATACCAATTAGTTGAATGGATCCACCGAGGTTCTCTGATCGTGCGACGGAAGCACTATAGGGTGTATACTACCAAATCAAATCCCATAGACGACAATAGTAACATATGTGGCTAAAACTCTTACCTGCAGTGTATCAGTTGACATAAACGCCACGGATATAAATACTACCACCCTCACACTTAAAGTGAACCAGAGAAAATTGGGGGTCAAGCTGCTCGGTTCTGAGATAACGGGTAGCGTCTATGACTACCCTAGTTCCATA
>JAECMU010051247.1:2963-14929 GCA_016106625.1 Dracogyra subfuscus | reverse complement strand
AACAATCAAACGTTTGTTTTGTTTAACAACACCACTAGAGCACGTTGATTAATTAATCATCGGCTATTGGATGTCACACATTTGGTAATTATGACTCGTGGTCATAAGAGGAAATCCACTATATTTTTCCATTTGCAGTATGGGATATTTTATATACACAGACAGGCAAGCACATACCACGGCCTTTGACCAGTTGTGATGCACTGCTTGGAACGATAGCAATACCAATCAGTTGAATGGATCCACCGAGGTTCTCTGATCGTGCGACGGAAGCACTATAGGGTGTATACTACCAAATCAAATCCCATAGATGACAATAGTAACATATGTGGCTAAAACTCTTACCTGCAGTGTATCAGTTGACATAAACGCCACGGATATAAATACTACCACCCTCACACTTAAAAGTGAACCAGAGTAAATTGGGGGTCAAGCTACTCGGTTCTGAGATAACGGGTAGCGTCTATGACTACCCTAGTTCCATACAAGCACAAGGCTACTTGACACTATTATTTTTTACAACCAAAACGCTTAAGGATGTTTAAACATAAATACATTTAAATATAAATGTATAATAATGAACAAGTTTAATGTTAAACGTATACATATATATATTGCGTTCGCTGGTTACCCCTCTATTGCATGGCATAAAAGCAGAACTCCTTATTAATCTATGTGCAGTTTTATTTATCAACACGCAGAACTAGACCTGTATAATAGTGTACTCATTACGTCGTGTTGCAGGAGAACCGTGTATTCGCGATACTCGCTCAACGACTGGAGCACCTCCAACAGCCTCAACTTCAACCTTTCCGATAAAGAGCGATCGTACGCCGAACGTCTCCGAGCGGACGCGTGGCGCGCTGTCAAAGAGACGGACGCGAGGACACGTAACAGGCAGCATGACGTCACGAAACGACTGGGTACGTAAATCTCGGATCTCACTCCATACTTTTCAGATCCTGTTTTGGCTCAAATAACTTTTGTTATTAATATGAGAAAACAAATGATACCTAGGCCCCATTGTTCTTGGTATTGGTGTGGTACGATATATTACGGATGCTATGCAATAAGGTTCCTTAACCCATCAATTGTTTACTTTCCGGATACTAACGTCAAATTTGGTACAAAGTTGACTCATGGCATACCATTTGAAAATGAGACCCCCTGAACCCCTTTTTCGACTTTAACAAATAAAATATCACAATACTAGTTTTCTGTCTTCATTAATGTAAAAACTAAAAGTACATTGTTTATATGCTAGTGTCCCAGTTTTTAGTCAATGTAAAAAAAAAAAATTAATCTTGGGTTAACTTATTAATTATTTACAACTGTTTGTTTCATTTACGAATTATGCGAAACGTTCCGTATCTCTAGAACTAAGGTTAGTGAATTTAAATAACTAAATTTCGAATCCCCCCCCCCCCCCCGTCCTCATGGACTTATTGTATTTAATGATATATGTATTATATTTTAATGTTTGTAATGCCTATGAACTGTATGTTTACGACTAATAAAGTATAACGTATTAACACGATGGTACCAGTCAGACTGTTTGCGGGCGATCGCCCTCCTGAACGTACCTATTGTTATATTGACCAATAATTACTTTCTGTTGCCAGGTGAACGTGTGCATGATATCGTATTTTGGCGGAATGAGCTAATAGATGAAATAGATTGTATGGAAAATGAACGGAAAAACCTCAAGGTATCGAGACTCCGTTTGGGGTCAATGGCGCATGCCCCTTGCAATGACTCATCGCTAACTAACCTCGAAATGCTTAACTACTAGCTTAACACTCATAAGTCGTCTTTTTTTTTCTTATCTGTATCTTTTAGCATGTGCAACAACGACAAACTGAGTTTCTTTGCAAAGGCGAATATCAGATCACAAATACTATGGAGGGTTATATTAAGAAAATTAACTCAGACTCGATTGTCCAAGTAGAGAAAAGGTGTCAAGAGTTTCCATTTGCCTTAGTGGTGCTAAAACTGTGGGGTTTTTTTCATTTGAACAATCAGTCTCCGGAAGTCAAAATAATATAAATCTAATTGGTCAAGAGACTCAAAAAGACATGAAAGTTACCCAGAGGATGACCAGAACATCGAGAAAAGAACAATACAGTTTAGAACAAGACAATTGGTTAACAAATGACAAGATACATTTTAACAGAATGACAGAAAAAGAGAGTATACAATAATGACACGAATGTTGGATAAGAATATGATAAGAAAGGTGTTAAAAGAATGACCAAAATATTGTTAAGATTTTGACCGCAGCAATGACACCAAATGACAATAACATTTAACGTTATTTCACTGGTTTCATTTAAATTGACAGGGGAATGTGCAAATGGAGACTGCGATACCATTCCTAATAGCTAACATATTACAGACAGTGCGTTTTTGATTTAGTTTTCAAGAACAAATAACCAACGTAAACTTTCTGTGATCAGAGAAAAACAACCAAATTTAAATATCGTATGAATTTAAAGCACCAAAAGTATCTTCTTTTTTAAAGAGAAAAAAATAGAGAAAGAAAAACGCTTGAAACATCATGAACCATGTTTCGTGTCGTGTAATTTAGTCTTCAAAATTCACATATATAATTCTGTTCATATTTCATCTTGATCGTGAAATTAACACGCATATTCGTACTTTCATTCTTAATTTATTTTGAGGACCCAACAAGCCTTTCCAGGGAAAATTCAGTTTGTCTTCTATTGTTGCACAACAATGTCTACTATTTTGTCACGTGTTTCTTACCCCTCAGGCGAGCGAGTCTATGACATCACGTTCTGGAAGAGCGAGCTTAACGGTGAAATTAACTCCATGGCCACGGAAATAGACAATCTGAAGGTAACGCACGGTTCTTTAAATCATTAAAACGGCGCGATATACAATTATATTTATACATGCATATAAACAAAATACTTGACGGCAATTCCCAAAACATTGCCGATCGTCGCCAGCCTATTTCGATCTATTTTTTTCATTCAAATTGTAGGAAAATAACAGTTAACTATTTCCAGTGACAATTGATTATCGATTAGTAGAACCCAACCGATCAATTTTCGATTTTAATCGATCACTGAAGCAGCTCTGCTTCATTCACTGAGATAACTGTACTCTAAATAAAAAATGTTTCCCCATTTCTTTTATTGTCACTTTCAAGTACAGTTTTTAAAGTTCTGTGTAGTCTGTTCGAAAATATTTGACAAAAACCTATATTAATGCCTTTCAAACACATACTTTTGAAGTATTACTACTAGTGACTAGTTGCACAACAGTGGTCGTAAAGGGGAACAATCCTTTAATGACAGTGACGTCTGATACTCCGGAAAATAGTTCCGGTAGCTTACCGCGAGCGATGTAGAACGTTACAAGCGGGAAAGTCCGCTAAATGACACTAATCAGCAATGTACGTGTGCATGTTATAAGCAAACGCATAAGGCTTGTTTATTAAAAACAAACTGCACATTCCACGAAACGTCCGAAGTCACTGTAGTAACTTTTTTTTTATCTTATCAGTGTAGGGACTGCGTGTGCACGTGGCGTCTTGACAACGCTTGTATTACTGAGCGCGTTTTATTGATATCGAATGGGGTGTGTATTGTGTGTGTAGATGACGGAAAACGTGTAACAGATTAGCGGGATAAAAGGTCACGTGACTGACAAGGATTTAAAATGTAAACCAACCATCGAAAGAGGCTATATTCCGTTGTGTGCAGAAATATGAAACGCCCATTGTTGACAAGCGACATATTCAACGCGGCCTTAATTAGCAAGTGTTCTTCATACGGAAGTGACTATATTTCTCTACGTGGCCTTAATTAACAGTTGCCTTTATATAAAGGTAACTAAATGCAGTTGTACAGAAGATATTTGTGAAGCTCCCTCTATAGTCAAGTGGTTGTTATACGAGGTGTTCCACTATGACTCAAATGGACTAAGTACTGCATACAGTAATATAAAGACTCGCTGTCTGGTTTTAATACTTATAGTATACTTATATTATACTTATATTATACTTACTCTGCTTGCGAATTTCAAGATCTACCTAACACCATATTTTTTTGCTGTTTTAAAATTCTTGCTGCAATATATTTTCTTTACCCTCTGTTTTCGTTAACACCTTTTCTATATTTTTACATCTATGTGTGTATTATGAAGAGTAGTATAGTACAACTATTACAGATACATTTTAGCTCAGTTCAGTTTGTAGCTCAGTTCAGTTTCTTTTGAAATTTAATCACTTCTTTAGCATTAAATACCTTTGTTGTATTTTGCTTCACTGACATCACATAGATACGCACAGATTTGTTTATGTCGAACCATTGTTTTCATCAATAAGCGACATTTTACTCGCGCCCACACGTTTAGTTACTTAAATGCCAAGATTAATTTTCTCCATGTTAAGAAGTTCACAATATTCAATATTTGTTATACAGTTAAACTTCGTTATCTCGAGATTGCAAGATAACTCGAGGTCAGGATAACTCTAGATATAGCATAAGTTTCACATATATCGATATATCAAAGTTTGACATAGTGATAACGAAATTTGATTCTATTTCCAGTATATGATATGATTATACATGCTCATTAAAAACTTAATTAAATGAAAAATAAGATAATAAAAATGCACAAAAAACCCTACACAAAAAAACAGAACCCAACAAATAAACAAACCAACATAGTTATTACAATCAAATAACTACGCATGCTTGTTGTAAGATCTGTTTTACTAGATTATAAATTAACATAAATTACACAATAACTATTAACTGAAAAAGACATCACAACACATATTTCCAAAGAGTATTAATATTTTAGTGTTACCGTATATCCTGTTGTATAAAACGTGTTTGTGGTATTCGCTACACAGGAGTACAAGCGATCGCTGGAGAAAGCGCTCGCCGACACCGCCAACCCGCTACACATCAGCGAAGAGTGTCTGCTGCACCGAGAGAAACGACAGGGGATTGACCTTGTCAACGACGACGTCGAACGATCGCTGTGCAGGGTAAGTTTTATAGTTATCTACCACGGGGGTTAAAGTTCGTTTTGTTTAAGAGATACCAGTACATATATTTATTAATCATCGGCTATTGGAAGTTAAACATTTGGTAATTTGACATATAGTATTATAGAGAAAACCCGCTACATTTTCCAATTAGTAGCAAGGGATCTTTGACATGCACCATACCACAGACAGAATATCACATACCACATCCTTTGATGTGCCAGTCGTGGGGCACTGGTTGTAACGAATGTGTGTGTGTGTGTATGTCTGTGTGTGTGTGTGTGTGTGTGTGTGTGTGTGTGTTAGTCAATGGAATCAGCGCATAGGAACATTGTTTTTGTGTTTTTAAATATGGGGAAATCTTATTACAGTTAAATATATTAATATATAATAATGTGTACAATATATAATACAAAAATCAGTATTTTGTTGCATATTTGATTTTTTAAAAACCCGTTATGAATGAAATGTTTGGACCCACAACTGATTGTGACGTGTTGACTATTGCAGGAAGTTGGTGTCATCAAGAAATGTCAGGCTAAAATGAAGAAAGTTCTTGACAAGGCCTACATCCAGCTGAAGTGAGTTTAACTGCAATAATCCGGTATAAACCGGTATTTGATGAATTAAGCAATTTTAGAGTTCAGTAAAATAAAGCTGGGCCTCCTTGCACTTTAAAATCTATTATAGAGGGCGCAAAAGATTGAGTTGACGTAGAAGAACTATGTGATCCACTCGAGGTCTACATATTTCCCTCATTGCTATTTGCATATAAAATAATTACCTTTCAAACAATTGACAGTCGTCATCCCTATGGTAGGATTTCGCGTTTTAGGACATCCAAAAGAGAAAAATATCTTGAAGACCATGCCCCAGCACCCACAGATTAGCTCTTGTTTTCAGCTCACTCATATTTGGAGTCTGTACAGCTCTTCTCTTTCTATTTTTTCTTGTGCTCCAAACTTTGAAAAGATGAAAAGCCAACGTCATTTAAAATTAGTGCTAGGACTCGATTGGAGATTTATCATCGATTTGCAGTTATAACTAGTTGGCACCAACCTTTTCATTTCAACTTATTTTCGTGCTTATATGCAATTAATATCTGTTCTGTCTGTCCAGGACAGTGGGTTAGTTGTTAGTGGTTAGTGAGAGAGAAGAGGGTGTAGTGGCCTTCCGATCAACGTTCAGATATTCAGTCAGTTAGAATTTGATAAGCGCCTGGAGGAGTTAAATAATTATATCCATACCGTTATTGTCGTATTAACCGGGATACACGCTACAAATCACTCATTTTACCTTTCATTTCTATTCAGTATCTGTTTTTCTTACGTACACATAAAAATAAACAACAATTTTCAGCGTATTTTCCGCGACAGTCGATGATAAATTATTGATTTTTAAAAAATGTAATCGATCATTATTTCAGTAAATCTGAACCGACCAATGTTCGATTATGATCAATCACTGTAGCTTCACCAATATACAATGCTTGTGTTTGTGTCTTTAAGGATGAACCGCGCGGCCCAGCACGCACTGGAGATTGATGCCAAGGACAAGCACCACGCCCAGGGCCTTGATGACCGCATGCAGCAGATGAGGAACTGCTCCGGGGGCATCGGTTATCACCCAGGCATTGAGACCATCGACAACACGTACGTCTCTAACGTTCTAGTAGCTACCGCAGAAATGCGGTGCTTCGACCTCTAACACTATATTTCTTTGTAACGTGAAAGCATATTATGCGGATAATTGTTCGGAAAATAAAGTAAATAAAGTTTCTTTTTTTTAATGACACCACTAGAGCACATTAATTTATTAATCATCGGCTATTGGATGTCAAACATTTGGTCATTCCAAACATGAAACCTGAAGACACATAATTTGTTAATGTAACATTAATTATAACAGCATTTTGACTTTTTTACATTTATTGTTGTTTTGTTTTTTATTTTTACTGTAGAATTACTATATGATTTGTTTTTAACTGCAGAGTTACAATCCCAGTCTCGTGGGCTCGCTACACCCAGGAGAACATCGCCAGGTCCCAGAAGGAGAGAGCTTCGTCCGAGCGTCTGCGTGGTGAGATCGACAGCTGCCTGCGCTCATGCGCAAACGAGATGTGGAACAACTTCAACTCCGTGAACAACTCGTTCAACACGAGAATCCGCGAGACTACCGACACACGAAACAAGCTGCAGTCGCACTTACAGAGGGTGAGCGGATGGAATTATTTTAACGACACCACTAGAGCACCTTGGTTTATACTAGTAAACATCGGGTGTTAAACATTGGGTAACTTTGACATATAGTCTTAAAGAGATAACCCGCTACATTTGTTTTCATTAGTAGAAAGGGATATTTTATATGCACTATCCCACAGACAGGATAGCACATACCACGACCTTTGATATACTGGTCGTAGTCCACTGGTTGGGGTCCATCGACGGGGTCGATCAATTACGGTTTACCAACCGCGCATCACACGAGTGTTTTACCACACACGATCAGCACAGACTGACAGACAGCAACAAGACTGATCTATAACTTGCTAGAATTGCTTCAGAAAATGTAACTTTGAAAACTTGCCCTGTGTTTTAGTTTAGACTCAAGACTCTTAAACAGAGTCTGAAACCTTAACGTCATGGCAACGCCATAGAAACTGCATGAATATGACGTCATTATAGCTTGAGTCTAGAGTAATATTATTGTTTTACAAGAGCGGCGAGCCCCATGCTGGTAAAACGATTTGTGTAGATTCAAAACTTATAATTTAAGTCTGACACCTTTTCGTCATAGCAAGGAATAGTAACAGCATATAAAATGCATGTCATGCAACATCATTAGACATTTGAAGTTTTGTAAGCAAAGACCCAGTCCTAATTTGTTTTAAATGCAGTAACATGTATTTCACTCATTAAATACTTCCCAAGAAATATTTGTTGAATATAATTTGAATGCACGCTTCATTTACTACGAAAATTACTATAAGACAGGGTCCAAGGTAGATGAATGTCAAACCGTGACAAAATCAATGCATTCATTTACTTCTAAGTAAAGAAACCAAACATTCAGAGTAGGCCTATATACATATCGTTAGTAATTATTTACTATAAAATCCTTTATTTTTGTAGACTTAAATTTTACTGCTTTTGCTCAAATACACATTTCAGTAGATACTCAAATTCGTGGATAAATAAAGCTAGTATCTCTATATATACATGTATTATGGTTTCGTTGTGTTCTTAACTTCGTTAACAACATTAGACCACGAATTATTTCAAAAAGTAAAGCACCATGAACAAAAGTGACTTGACAGTATTGATAATATTCCCCCTGTCTCTGTGACTGCAGACCCTGCAAGAGATCTTCGACATGGAGAAGAACGTCGACTTGCTGCGAAAGGCGATCCAGGACAAGGAGAGGCCAATGAAGGTGGCGCAGACTCGCCTCGACGAGAGGACTCGCCGCATCAACGTTGAGCTGTGTAACGACCCCGTCATGAAGTCGTGAGTTAACTCTTAATATATTGTCATGAAGTCGTGAGTTAACTTTTAATATAGTGTCATGAAGTCGTCAGTTAACTCTTAATATAGTATAATGAAGTCGTGAGTTAACTATTAATATACTGTCATGAAATCGTGAGCTAACTCTTAATATAGTATCATGAAATCATGGGTTACTCTTAATATGCTGTCAGTAAGTCATGAGTTAACTTATAATATAGTATCAGGAAGTCGTGGCTTATTCTTCTAAATTCACCAGTTGTCATGAAGTAGTACGTTACTGTTCTTAATATACTTTCATCAAGTCGTAAGTTACCTTTCTTAATACACTGTCATCAAGTTGTGAGGAACTCTCCTAAATATACTGACATCAAGTCGTGACTTACTCTTCGGGATACATTATAAAATCATCAGTTACTCATCTTAATACATTGTCATGGAGTCTTGAGTTATTCTTCTTAATATAGTCATGAGTTGCAGTTTTCAGTATAATATGATGAAGTTGTGAAAGCTACTGTTGAAGATATATCATGTCGTGAATTATGTTTGTTAATATACTATCACCAAGTCGTGAGTTAATCTTTGTAACCACCTTCAAGTAAAAAAATGTTTTATCTTTCCAACGATTGGAATGCATTATTTTGAACATAATTTAGTAATTTGGAGTTTTCTCCCCTGACCTACGAGTAATACTGATACGGATTGATTCTAATTCTGATTCTTACTGAATCTACTCTGATTCTAATTCTGATTCTGAATCTGATTCTAATTCTGATTGTAACTGATTCTGATTCTAATTCTGATTCTGACTGATTCCTCTGACCCTGACTCTGATTCTAATTATGGCTCTTACGGACTCTACTCTAATTCTAATTCTGATTCTGACTGATCCTAACTGTCTCTGACTCTGATTCTAATTCTAACTCTGACTGTGACTGATTCTGGCTGTAATTCTCGTCCACAGGCTGCAGAGAGAGGTGAACGAGATCCGTGAGTCTGTGAGGATCCTCAAGGAGCGACTCAAGAGCTCCGAGCTCAGCCTGGCCAGACTGATGAAGACCAAGGCCACCCTGGAGCACGACATTGCCGTCAAGGACAACACCATCAGGATCGACTCGCAGTGGTGCATGGGCATGCGCAAGGGATTCCCCATGGATCCCAAAGTGGGTCCCATCTTCCAGATGCCCACCTGCTAGAAGGTGGCCGCCATTCTCTGGAATTTGAAACATTTATAATCTCATTATCTTGTCGCTCTGTTTTTAGTAACCAGATTACCGTATGATCCTAAACTGTTTACCCATATACAAAACAACAAGAAGGAGAAGAAGAATTGGTCTCGGGGGGAAAAGCGATGGATTACGGAATTTGAAGATTACTCGGCAAAGATTACATAAATTATATGTATATTATTTATATATATATATATATCTGTATTTGTTAAAACCAATCTGCTTTTTTTTTTGTACAAAGATTTATGTGTAACCTTCTTCCCCAGGCTTTTCTGGAAGGCAGACTTAAGATTTTTATATATTTATTTTTTTTGTAGAAAAATCACAGTAGTCTAAATTTCTCTTTATATATAGTTATGTTTTGTAGTAGTAGTATTTTTTATTGCAATGTTGATGCTTCTATTTATTAGAAAATTTGTGTGACAGAATTAGAAACATCATTATGTCTTTTAATAAAATCTTTACTCAACAGTCTTCATATTGGACTGAAACTCCATCAAATTGTGATTGCCTTTTCAATAGCAAACAGTAAACCATAGCAAACTAAATTTTTGGTGGATGGTTTTATTATTTGAACATTTGTTTATGCTCTTTTATAAATCTTTACTCGCCATCCCTCATAATATTATTAGACTAAAACTATTTTAAACGGAGAATGGACAATCTTGCCAATTCAATAACAAACAGTATTACAACAAACTATTTTGTAGTGTTTTCTGCCTGGTGCTGTGCAACTTATATAATCTTCTTTTTTTTAAACCCCAGATGTATGTTATTCACATTTTAAAAAATCATTTTACACCCGCGTGCTGTGATATATGTGTACAGTATTATGTGGACGGTATAGCTTTAAGCGTTTATTTTCGAATCACTCACGTTTCCTTTGATACCTAGCTTTGTTAGACTGATAATGGCGGTATCTGCCGCAACTAGACTGGTACCTAACGCTGTTAAGACTAGTTACTTACCGTTGTTAGACTGGTACCGATCTGTTTTCGTGTAATCCACTTAAAAGACCATCATGTCTTTTAGGGATCAAAAGCGTTTTCGTTTTAAACGTGTAACTAATAAAATTCGACCATCAGTCGTAACATAGCTAGAAATTAGAGGAAATACCGACCACGTTTTGAAATTTGTTTTGAATTCTCTTTTTTCCAAAGATTTGTTGCAATACGCCGGAATCTTGTCACAATATATTATATCGTATAACTGTAATTTGCTGTACATTCCATTTTCATAGTAATTACGTTTTTTTTTTTTAGTTGAGTGTATTCTCATTTTCATTGTTTGGTAAACAAATATTTATAAATATATACACATTTCCGGCGTTTGCGGCGTGTTTTTGCCAAATGAGCCTTTTTCTTTAAGACCATTCAGTATTATTAGGATCCATTTGCGTTAGATGTTGTGTGTTGAATGCATGTGGAAACTGATTTGATTTGTGCTTGTATTTAAAAATATTTATAATAGCATGTATGGAGCGATTTTCATTAAAATATATAATATCCGTAAATAAGAAAACAAGTAGAACTTGAACTTGATTTTCGTTTTCCTCTTAAAGGCACAGATCCTAGTTTCAGGCAGTGAAAATGAACACTAATTTTTATGTTTGTGTTGTTATAAAAACGAGGATAACCAAAGACATTTTGGAGGTATGAAAATTGGTATTCTAAATAATAAAACTTGTAATTTAAATTATTCAAAACGACTATAAATGTAATAAATACATCGCAGAGTTTACAGATCTACGGTCTGCCGCTTTAATAAGCGAAAATCGATTATATTTTAACTTAAGAAACTAATAAAAAGACGATTCAAATACTAGTAGTAATGATAAAATAAAACATATCCAACAATTTAAAATTAAACATGCCCCAAGAAAATACTTTGTACATGTGTGCGTTGTTTTGTTTTTACTTACAATGCATTTATGTTGCTACAGTAGAATTTCGCACAATAAAGTTTTTTGTTCACATCAATGTTTTTATGTTGTTTTTATTATTATTATTAGTAGTAGTAGCAAGGGATCTTTTATATACACTATCCCACATACAGGATATCACATACCACGGCCTCGACAAATACCGATTAACATAGACTCGGTTGATATTTTCCATATCAAAAAATACTCGTGACGAACCCTCTCTCTCTCTCTCTCTCTCTCTCTCTCTCTCTCTCTCTCTCTCTCTCTCTCTCTCTCTCTCTCTC
>JAECMU010051237.1:2445-15697 GCA_016106625.1 Dracogyra subfuscus | reverse complement strand
GTTGGCCAACTCGACGGTTGCGTTGTACTTTCACCCACTCCCGACTTAGACGTAGTTGGCCAACTCGACGGTTGCGTTGTACTTTCACCCACTCCTGACTTAAACGTAGTTGGCCAACTCGACGGTTGCGTTGTACTTTCACCCACTCCTGACTTAAACGGATGCGCACAGATTAACAACTAATTGGCCGTAGGAGTTTTATACGGCGCGAATCGAGTTGTAAGAGCGCCCAGACTAGTAACTGTACAGTCGTAGAAGTCGTGAAATCGGCGAGTTGGATTACTCCGTCGTGACCGTTGGTAGTCTTACACTAGTATTATTTAAATTAGTTTTTCTTCTTCTTCTTCTGCGTTCCCAATTTAAATGAGTTAAAACTATAAAGAAAACTTTAACAAATAATGTTGGTTGTTTGTAATGTACTAATGTACCGGGTTTCGTCTAAAAATAACCTGCCTGTCAGTAATCAAACGATTTGTTTTTTTTGCTTTTTTTTTTATCTTTTTTTTTTTATCTTTTTTTTTTTTATCTTTTTTTTTTTTTTTTAACGACGCTCTCAACACATTACAATTACGGTTATATCGGCGTCGGACATATGGTTATGTCGAGAAAAAAACCCAGTGGTTAGCTGACGGGGATCGATCCTAGACCGACCGCGCATCAGGCGGGCACTGTACCACTGGGCTATGCTGCCCGCTATATAATCAAAAGAATGACATTCAATAACAGAGGACAAATTAATCAATGAGTTCTGGTCGTGTCGTTAAACGTTTTACTTTTCTTTATTTTAAATGGGAACATGGTGATGGACGTAGTCTGGTGTTAAATAGAATGAATGAATGAATGAATGAACGAATGAATGTTTAACGACACCCCAGCACGAAATATACATCGGCTATTGGGTGTTAAACTATGGTAATGCAAATAAATAAAGTGATGATCAACATCAATATAAAAATTCAAGGTTTAAACGAAAACAGTGTAAAGAACTGTACAAAAACACAAATATCACAGAATTTTACGGATACTGAGTTTTACTCAAAACTTCAATTTGTGCTGTATTGGCCATTCTCAAAGACAATGTTACACCCCTGCACCACGGTGAGGTTACAGCACGCGCAGGTGGTGTTAAATAGAGAATAATACACGAGTGGCCGTTACACACAGTTTTATCTCACAACGAGTGGTTTTAAAATGTATCTAACGAGCGAAAGCGAGTTTGATACGTTTCAAACAACGTTGTGATATAAATGCTATCTAACGAACACGAATATATTATTATATTTCTCACATATCCTCAAAATTCAGGTTTTAAACAAATTTTAACATATTTTTCGGCTAAAAGATGTTTACAGCCGTTGCAGATGTAGCTGACTTACGTGTCACAGACATAAGATTTTCAAGTTAACTATACACCACAGTCTGATCGATTTCCATCGCGTTTTTTTAATATTTTTTATTGGACGTATGGCATTGGTGACCTGGCCATCACCTAGGAGCAGCCAATGGTATGTCTTGAAAATTGTTAACATGTGAAAACAACTCGTGCGTTATTAAAAATAGATCCCACACAGCGAGGAAGGAAGGAAATGCTTTATTTAATGACGCACTCAACACATTTTATTTACGGTTAAATGACGTCAGATATATGGTTAAGGACCACACAATAATTCCGAAAGGAAACTCGCTGTCGCCACTTCAGGGTGTATACCACCAAATCAAATCCCATAGACGACAATAGTAACATATGTGGCTAAAACTCCTACCTGCAGCGTATCAATCAACATAAACGCCACGGATATAAATACTACGGTAACTACCACCCATCACACTTCAAGTGAACCAGAAAAAATTGGGGGTCAAGCTGCTCGGTTCTGAGATAACGGGTAGCGTCTATGACTACCCTAGTTTCGCACAAAATCCGAGTACTTTTTTGTACAGGTACCCCATACATGTTTCAAGCACAAGGCTACTTGACACATTGGTACTAGATGAAATAAAATTGCATATATTGTTTACCCAGATGAAACTATTATTTTTTATAACTAACACACTCACATTTATAACCAATCACAGGATTTGTGGTGTTCGATTCTCTATCAAAAGTTGGGTGCACCTCGAACTTTGACCCAGCCGGAAGTTATTTGGTTTAGTACTACCTTCAAGGGATACTCTTTTCGATTAGCAGCAAGGGATCCTTTATATGCACCATCCCACATACAGGATAGTACCACACAGTCAAGAGTGCGTGTACACCTCAGCAAGTATATACCAACCTCTTTGAATACGGATATGGGTACTCTATGTACGTGCACTTGTTCACGTAAGGTTTAGGCACGTAATTCCCGGATTTAGCCTCTGACATCGCCAGTAACCAACTCTGGGATGGGTGGGGGGGGGGGGGGGTAAGAAAATCACTGGGACAATTTTAAATTTAGATGAGATAAGTCTAGAAAGTTTCATGAAAGGGAGATACGGTGTTTAGTTGTTATTTAATTAAACTGAGAAAATAAAAGGTTATTAAATTATAATTGATTTTCGCAATTTTGACCGTGCTAGTCTAATAGCCGAAGCGTTTTATATATTTTTAGTTAAAGCCATTATTGTATGTCAGTAAGAGCTAATCGTAAGCCCGCTGATTCGCTGAAAACGTGACTGATCCTTATGAAATTGTATTGGGTTTTTTTCCCCCATCAAAACGCGATATACGCCACTTATAAACCCCATTTTTACTGACAATTAAAAATGGATATATCGCGTTTTGCGCCTGAACTCTTCATATGTTGGGGAGGTTTGCTTGCTTGGAATTTTAGCTTCTCTTCTTCTTCTTCTTCTTCTTCTTCTTCTTCTTCTTCTTCTTTTTGTGAAGTGCTGGTGAGTACAGAGGAGGAAGAACTGTGGTATATATTTATTGATTCACTAACGCCAAAGAGACATGCAATTGTACTGTACTCCTTGTCTCAGTCAGTCGCCAGGTTCCTCGACCTGTGTCTAATTGACTCAGATCTGCGCTAAGATTGCCACGTGGGTGCCATGTTTGCTCCGCGTCAATTAGCTAGCGTCATAAGAGCACATACCAGGAACTTTATCCAATTAGTGGAAATCGTGCGGATTGGCAGGAATTTACCTATCTCATCAGACTAAATCGTGTCTGGCGTGATTCATGTGTGGGTTTTTTCTTTTTCTTTCAAACATGAATATTTATGAGGGTCAGGCTGTATTAGTTGTCAAGTAATAATGGAAGCAAACACGGGATAGTCTTTTAAAAGACTATAATTAATATGGTTACTTGTTCCATTAAAGGGATATTCCTGAGTTTGCTGCAATTTTTAAGATCTTATCGACTAATAGAGACTTTTTAACTATTGTAATTACATTTCAAATACATTTTTTCCTGCATAAAATATTAATGGATGTATATTAGACGTGTTTCTGATCGTTCTAATACATGTACTAGGTTACATTTCATTTTATTTCCTAAAATATAGTTTTTTAGTAAATATGAAATTATTTTAAGACAAAATCCAGTTTGGGCTTCTTACAAACATCAAGACGACCAAAACACATTGAATATACAGACACTGATATTCTAAACAAGAAAATATATTTAATATGTAAGTTTAATCGTAGAATCATTTTATTAGTCGGAAACGTCTTACAATGCAGCAAACTCAGGAATGTCTCTTTAGGGCGACGCCACACGATACGACTTCTTCGTACTAAAATAGCCTATAGACAAACATTACGATTGCATCGGTTGCTGTGCAATCGGTTATTCCCGTGGCTATTCTCGTACGAATCGCTCGTATTGTGTCTCGTCGTCTTTAGCAAAAAGGTTTAAATGACTTGGATGTGATATTCCTGCTTTAGGCAGCAGTGTATCAAATTAGCATTTCACTGGATCACAGTTCAAAGAGCACATTCTGGGGGGGGGGGGGGGGGNNNTCGTGCTTGAATCTTCAGTGGAATGTAACAACGAGTCAAATGGTTGACTGGTTGATTGACAAAGAGCACCTAACTTTTAATAGCGCAGTTAACACTGGCAGTCCTGCCACTGGTAATACCTGTGACAGCTTGATGTCATAAAATGTTGTTTTGTCTGGCCAGTATTAGCCACTAGTACTGTTGTAATTAAGACATGTGCGGGGTCCTGCTATAAATAGGATAACACATGTTGTGCGGAACTAGGGTTGTCAAAGACGATTCCCGTCATGTCAAAAACTGTCTGCTTAACCCCCATGTTTTTTTAATTATTATTAACTTTTAATCTCAGAGGCTGTAGTGTGTATATCTATATGCTCGAATGTATCAAAGGCAGGAGAGGGACGTAGCCCAGTGGTAAACCTCTCGCTTAATGTGCGGTCGGTATGGGATCGATCCCCGTCGGTTGACCCATCGGGCCATTTCTCAGTCCAGCCAGTGCACCACGGTTGATATGTCAATGGTCGTGGTATGTGATACTAGTATCCTATCTGTGGGATGGTACACATAAAAGATCCTTTGCTACCAATGGAACATATGTAACGGGTTTCCTCTCTAAAATGTTGTCAAAATTAATAAATGTTTGACATCTAATAGCCAATGATTAATAAATCAATGTGCTCTAGTGGTGTTTTGAAACAAAAATAAACCTATTCCCATGGTCTGCATATTGATGGAAACAATGCTTGTTGCAGTTCTAGATATATATGTTACTTTTGTCGACTTTGAGATTTAATTTAGTGGTATGCACCCTTTAACAGTTTAATTAGTTTACGTCTTGTTTGTTCTCAAAGGTACTTATTTTTATTTATTTTTTTATTTATTTTATTTTTATTTATTTTTTTGTTTAACGACGCACTCAACACATTATAATTGCGGTTATATCGGTGTCGGACATATGGTTATGTCGAGAAAAAATCCCAGTGGTTAGCTGACGGGGATCGATCCTAGACCGACCGCGCATCAGGCGGGCACTGTACCACTGGGCTATGCTGCCCGCTCAAAGGTACTTATGTACCAATGATACGAGCAGACGTTGTCCACGTGTTGCTCTATATTATTTGCGTTCTTCGTGTTCTTTCTTATGCATCAAGATGGGAAAGGAAAGAATAAGATTAAATATTTGGCTTGTTGAGTAAATAAAATAAGCAAACATGGAAACGAGTCCATGTCAGG
This sequence comes from Dracogyra subfuscus, assembly GCA_016106625.1. Lineage (NCBI taxonomy): Eukaryota > Metazoa > Mollusca > Gastropoda > Neomphalida > Peltospiridae > Dracogyra > Dracogyra subfuscus. The sequence goes on along the minus strand of JAECMU010051237.1, from coordinate 10,543 downwards.
GACGTAACCATGGTGGTGGTAGGGAGGGGATTGTTTAGATTAATTTTTCGTCATCTTTAAAACAAATCCATTTAAAACTGGCTAGACAGAGAAATGGCCATATCTAGTTGTTCGTCAAAAAACGGCCAAATCAGTGACCGTGTATAACAAACGTATGTCTAAATTCGTGTTGATGCTGGGGTGTCGTTAAACATTCATTCATTCATTCATTCATTCAAATTCGTGTTGTATTTGCATATCACGGGAATATGTGGGCTCGTGTTTTAGGAAGACTATGTTTTCAAATATTTGCACAATGTTGGAGTAGTCCAGTTTTCAGTCAAATGAGGGACGGGAGTGGTGCTTGGTCCCCGCACTAAGACCGCCTCTAGATCGCTGCCTCACAAAGACTGTGCTGTGAATATTACAATGCTTTAGAGACGGGTTTGGTGGTACACAGAGTAAATACGACAAAGTAAAGCCGAGTTTGACATTGCATTTTGTGGAGCGCTACCAAGAAGGGCAACGGTATTTTGTGAATCAAAATAAATTACAATGTTCAGTAACAAATATATTTAGTCCGTTTGCGCCAAAAGGGTACCAATGAGTTTACATCTAAATTTTATTAAATAGTGCTAAATACTTTCATCTGCGCAAAACATGTATGCAATTTTATTTCATCTCTGTTTAGTAGCCTTGTGCTTGAAACATGTATGAGGTACCTATATTAAAAAAGGTACTAAAATGTTGTGCGGAATAATGGCAATCATAGACGCTACCATTTATCTCTGAAATGAGTAGCTTAACCCCTATGTTTCTCTTCACTTTAAGGTTGAGAGGTGGTAGTATTTATACCATTGGTGTATATGTCGATTGCTACGCTGCAGATTGGAGGTACTATTGTTGTGTGTGGGATATGATTTGGTGGAACGATCATGCGGTACACGGAGACTAGAGGTAGAACTGTGCCTTTGCTGTTCCGTCAGTTGCCTCCAGGTTATTATGTACGGTATCAACAAAGAAGATTTAACCTATGCAGTTAAATGGTAAGTTGTAAAGAAACCTTTTTTTATTTCTACTGAATTTCTTTTTTCTCAATGTTATTTTTTTTTGTTTTAAAATTGGATTTGTATGGAATTAAAATGAAATACTATGTCTTTATTTGATTTTTAACATGATTCATTAAAGAGTTACCATCCAGGGGCCTAATTCGCAAAGGTCTCTTTGGCTTTGCTAGACAACAAATTATCGTCTTTGCAAGTTGTTTAGCATTGCACTGCGAGATCGCAAAGTTGCGAGAGTTTAGTTAATTGGGCCTCAGGTCTATATAGGATGTCAGCATTTGGTAATTCTGACAAGTAATCATTATGAAAATCCCGCTACATTTTTGTTTTTCATTTGCAGTAAGTATTTTTTTATATGTGCTTTCCAACAGACAGAATAGAACACTGCACAACCTTTGATATACCAGTCGCACTGATTGAGACGAAACCACATAAAGCCCTCGAGTCAGCGCTCCGCAAAATGAAGCAAAACAATAGACAGTGAGAGGAGGGGGTAGGTATTTCAGTGTCTGTTATCTATCCTAACTCTCCACTTTTCGTATCATAACTCTTATTATTCAGTATTAAAATGATTACAAATGTTAAATTGTAAAGTCTCCCAGAATGTCTTTTAGTTTAGTTTAGTAACTTGTTTAACGTGTCCATATACCACTAGGGTTTCGAACACGCCTATCCTGAGTCCGGCCTCCGATAGGATCGGGGGTCGGACTCGGGACAGGGATAACCTAATACATAGGGTCAATTTTGAACATTTGAATATTAATAAACAATATTCATTAAGCCCATGGGAGGTTTAGAGGAAAGGGGCTGCCAATCATATTATAAATATTGGTGTGACCAGGTGAGGGTCTGGAGGGAAGGGAGGCCGGCCCTACACAAAACCTACAGAGGTCTTTTAAATACGTTTTATTGATAGCAGGCATAAGATGACTATCTGCAATGTCCAGCTAAAATTGTTGTTCATAGTAACTGGTTTGGTACCCTTAAACACCATTACAGAGTATTTTGGGTTCCATTTTGAGTATCATTTCGTTATCTAGTGAACAGACTAATACAGGAGTAATGCATACTAATTTTTAAGACTGTTTATTAACAACATGAATAAAAAGCTAATATCTGAGTAAACAGTTATCAGAGTGATGTATTAAAATTGTTTGGTTTTTTACATCTGGAACTTGGGAGTGTCCAACAAATAAGCGATCTTTCACATCGGAGCATATTTGAATTTGTAATTGTGGTGACTTATACTGGTACGCTTTGTTTAAATAATGTGTCCTTATTCCAAAACTAGATATCCCGCTAATACCAATAACACTACCTTTGGATGATTTCAGATGGCAAATTTATTAACAATAATATTGGTTCAAACATTAAAAAATAATCTAAATTCATCAAATAAAATAAATACTAATTGCGTGGAATATTTTTTGCAAGATTATATTTTTCAACAATTATTTTGATCCACAGTTTTTATAGATCACAATTTGCTTCTTCGTGGAATCTATTGAATAAATTCAAATTCACTAGCACGCTCCAATGAAAATGTCCGTTAGTTCCGTAAACTGGTTATGTAATCTCTCTTTTCATTGGGTGATTTTTCTTCACTGAATTGTAGTTTTGATCCAATCAGCGGCCTGGGCGGTGTCAGCCACTGGCAGAGGGGTATTCTCGTCGCATGACAACTTGGCGAGAAGAGTCCCACGTAAAGTCCAGCGTCCGTCATTTCCCTGGCAAGCAAGTGGACCTCCTTGGTCACCCTGGGAACAAAAACACAAACACGGTGCAATGGATAGGATAGGAAAGGAATGGCATGTTTGAGAGAGAGAGAGAGAGAGAGAGAGAGAGAGAGAGAGAGAGAGAGAGAGAGAGAGAGAGAGAGAGAGAGAGAGAGAGAGAGAGAGAGAGAGAGAGAGAGAGAGAGAGAGAGAGAGAGAGACAGACAGACAGAGAGAGAGACAGACAGACAGAGAGAGAGAGAGAGATTAGTTGTTGTTGTGCAGGTTAACTCGAATGACTACATCTGAAACCAATGAAATCTGCAAAGGCTGGACATAAAATGACTGGGTCATGTCAGACTGGCTTTAGAATGCTATGTCAGTAAGATATACGTGTAAACCAATCAGATTGCTGAGATGGCATTGCATAACAATAATCTAAAGGGAAGTCTAAAATTAAGTCGCTTTATATGTATCATTAATACAGGGAATACAGTTTGTTTTTTGTATTGGAGACATCAAATTCAATCCATTATGTGACGTAGTGGTTGTTGGAAAGGACTGGAACGGGGCAATATTAACGATTCCATATCCTCTGAACTTTAAAGTACGTCCATCGAGGGCACGAGTTCTGATTTGAGCCAGAACAGCTATTTTATGGATACATTTAATTTAAAATCAACTGGTATTTGAACTTAGGTTGAATCCAACATGTTCTCACCACGCAAGGGAAAGCTCCAGCGGCGTTTCTTGCGCATGTGCTTCTTTCCGGCCGCGCAGGCGCGTTAGCACCAAGCCGATAGTAGTCAATGGCGTCACAGGCGTCTGGGCTGAATATCGTCATCGTGGCCTGCTGGAGGATGTCCTTGAGATCTGCAAGAAAATGAACTCATAAAATAGGCTGCTACCAAGAGTGAGTTTTAACAGATCAGTGGGGAGAAGAAAGGTGTTTAGACTAATCTCTCTCTCTCTCTCTCTCTCTCTCTCTCTCTCTCTCTCTCTCTCTCTCTCTCTCACACACACACACACACACACACACACACGCACACACACACACACACACACGCACACGCACACACGCACACACACAAACAACTAACCATTAACCTCTGTTCAGTTAAAAAAAAATTTAATCTTATTCGGATATAACAACGTAAATCAAGATAAATTGAAATGCAAGTCAATGCTCGGTATCGACCCCAGAATAGTAAAATATTAACTTTTATTTAAAGTCTTTGAAAACAAAATCAGTCGATGTTCGTGTTAATGTGATTGTAAGTACATTGATATAGATGCAGGTGCCATATTTCGCTATTCTCGCATTTACATGTATTAAACAACTTTAAATAAAGTAATCTATCTTACACATACTCGCTGCATGTTCATCGAAGAACAATCAGTTGTTTGATTCCAAACAAGGAAGCATGTGCGCAAACACTGACCACATGCCATATCTCTGTTACCCTGTGTAGATTTCTTTTAAAATTAAAACAATTCTACTAGTAATTGGAAATTATTTATTTGTACTGTTTTGTGGTGTAGGCCTAATATTTGTAAGAATAATAATAACTGGGGTATTATGCAAATGTGTAACTGCACCTGTAATTATTAAAACCTTTTAATGGGCTGTATCTTCCTTAGTTCATTTAAGCATACCAGATATTGTTTTACTAATCCATGATAGTATACACTCATGAACCACTGTTAAAATAGTGATGACACCATCCACTAACTTGGTTGCGAGATCACTGGTTTAAGTTGGCATGACGCTAGGTCAGACCTGAAGTCATTCCTCAGGCAGTACTACCTCTACCATTCAACTATAACAATAATGAGGATCGTAATTGGTCTGAAATACCAGAGGGGTGGGTGGTAACAAAGTGATGGCGCAGTAATATGGGATTTTTTTTTATTGCCCCGTTATTTACGGTCTTTATATTAATGTTTAGTCATTAATTCTGCAGAATGTGCACACCTCCATCGGCTTTAATAGTGTAATGGTTAATCCATCGGCCGTAACGCTTGTATATATTGGGTTCGCATCCTGATGCCGACTTCCACCCAGAGCGACTGGCTGAATGTGGTGGCCACAGCACCTACGTCTCCTTCAATAAACGCTTAACAACTACAATAAACACTGCCATTGGCGTAAGAAGCGTGGGGGGAGGCAAGGGGGCATGTGCCCACCCCACACTTTTGTTTTATATTTGCTTTATAATAGTGTTGCTTCCTACGCGACTGACTGCTCTGTACAGACAGGCTTATTAGTTGAGGAGTAAACCCAGGACAGCGTGCTTGAGGCGCAGTTTGATTTACACGCACACAAAAAAGGTGCTTACCTTCATTCTCATTGTGTCCCCAGCCAGTGATTCTGCAGGTGTTGGAACCGCAGCTGGAGTCGGAGGGGTCGGGAAGACAGATTGGCCGCACGCAATCCGTGAAGGTTGTCGGTCTGTCGAGTTTCACCAACACAAAGGCATTCTCTGAAGAAACAGAAAATTTAAAACGTGAATAAGTAAAGAATTAAGTAACTAAATTAATTAATTAATTAATCACGTATATAAATAAATAATTATTTTGTTAATTAATATAACACTAACAATAAATAAAAGCATATATTTGAATAAATAAGAATTAAATTACTAAATAGTGTTAAAATCAAAGTTTGCGTTTCTTAGCTATTGTAAGATGTTTCCAAGTATTTCCTTATTTGGTGGATAAAAAGAAAAGAACGCCTATCCGTTGCCGTTAAACAGGCGGAGTGGAGGTTAATAAATTTTCGCTGCGCCCTTAAAACAAAATTTACTCCTAAAAATAAAAATAATAAAATAAATTTGAAGCAATTTTTTCTAAATATATAAAAAATAAAGTTACAAAAAATAAATATAATGTAAGCTCCTGGAAGGTTAGTAGGAGAGGTGAAATGATTGGCCCACCTACCTTGATACTTAGCCTCCCCGCCCTGCGTGAACAGAATGGTGATGTCGATAAAGTTGTTCACTGGTACTCCGCTTCCCTTGGCGAACTCTGGGTGGACATTCCACCTGTCAACTCGGAACTCCTGCTCTGGGTTAACTCCCCTGAACGGCTCTTTGTCGAGCACGTGGTTCCAGTCTCCCGCCACTATGAGAATGTTGTCACGAATCTGTTCGGCGGGATCCTGGGCTCCGGCACTTTAGAGGGAGTGGGGAAGATGGGAAAGAGAAAAAGAAACAGAATATACAGTTTTATTTGTTCATTACAGATAGACACAGGCAGAAGGAACATTATGCCCCTGCAGGTAATCAGGTTCAAACATGGCGGAAGCAAGTTGCATAGGGGTTAACTGAGATCGAAGGCGCAATGTTTCTAGTGGGTTCAGGTTTGTTCCCCCGTAAACAAATTAAAACTGCTTGTCCTGAAACGCAATTTCTAGCATTTTACAAGTCAAATTCATCTTTGCCTTAAGATTTACTACCAATAATATTTTTATTCAGAATGTTTGCCTGAAGTTATGTAGAATGGGTCACACATTATAGTAGGGGCATAATTATAACCATTCATTTGCTCAATTTATAACACGCTTGCAAGACAACAGAATTGTAATATTCGTTTTCCTAAAATGTCTGTTGACATTGGTGATGGAGGACTCCATTTTGTAATTTACCTTAAATTATTTAAAATATAAAAATTACATGTTTTGTTGAACAAAATACCTGTTTTGAGAAAACACCGAAACGTTTTGTGTTGCAAAGATTTTTCTGTAAGCTATAACACTAAACATTTCACGCTACGAAACAGGTTACTTAATCCACACTATTTGCTGCTAATCCATGCTACAGTTTTACAAACAGACAGACACATTGTTCACCTCAGCTGTAACATAAAATATCTCTAAAACCATAACATCTAAAATAGCACTGAACCACTCCATATGGAGTTATGAGAAACTACAAAACATAAATAAAATATACAAATATTACATTAAAATACGTTTAAAAACATTTAACATGAAATAAAATATATAAAAAGATATATCTAACTAAAACCCCTAAATGTAGTTAATAATACAGTATCTACACTTAAAAAACTTTAAATATATATTTATATATTCAGTTAACGTATAAAAGAAAACACCATGACGCTTTTCCAAAGTTATTTTGCAGGTCTTGGCATTAATCTGTACAAAGTATGTCTGGATAAGATAAATGAAATTTTTCCTGGGTCTGTAGCAGTTATAAAACCATCCCATAATTCTATACATTTAATAAATAAAATCTCCCTCAAATCTTGATATATGGAGTCATGAAGCAGGACATGCTGTTTATCTTCATTCATTCATTTCAACTTATGTTCATGCATATATCGAATTAATGTTCATGCACGCTGTCTTCGGCACACACCTCAGCTATGTAAGCTGTCTGTCCAGGACAGTGGGTTAGTTGTTGGTTGGTTAGAGAGAGAGAAGAGGGTGTAGTGGCCTTACGCCTACCCACTGATCCCTTAAGAACTCGCTCTGGGTTGGTACCGGGCTACGAACCCTGTACCTACCAGCCTGTATGTTTATCTTCTACACAGTTGCAACAATTAAAAGAAACCCTTTCATCAAGTGGGGTGTTGTTGTAACGACCGGTTTCTATATGTATCGGAGATACCCCACACCGAAACATAGCTCACACTCTTCTATGAGATCTAATCATATCATTAAGTATATATTTCTACAGTATTACACTTAGCTACTTAGCGGCCAGTTTAGTGCTCATTTGAAGCATAAAAATACTAATAAAAAGGTAGCTATTTGGATAACAATCGTCTGTTTAAGTCAGGCAAGCAGGACAGACTGATAAGCAGGTGTGCAGGTAGGCACGTAAATAATGCAATAGCATTATTATTATTATCTTTATTATTATTATTATTATTATTATTATTATTATTATTATTGTTATTGTTTGTGTAGCCATTACGTAATCATTGCGATGCCTTGTGTTTTGTGTTTTCTCTTATCAATCCTGCTGTGTAATTATAAAAGACAGAAAAATTATTGCTTCTCTTTTTTCTGTTTCCTCTTTTTTTCTTCAAAAATATTTATTTCTGTTCATATTTACATTGCAAAAATATATTATTGTCGTAACATGTATGTATTTTGGAGAAGGCCTAGTAAGTTGTGTAACTTGTGCCTAATCCATTTGTTCTTTAAAAAGCAAAACAAAATACGTTTCAATCAATATTGTTACAGCTGAACGTTCGATTTCAGCTTTAATACTTTAATCCGTTAATACTGAAGTAAATATAACATCACGTGATATTCACTGAGCAATTCACTGAACAACCTATTGTCGTGTACCATCCTTAGAATATATC
>JAECMU010051202.1:1812-15632 GCA_016106625.1 Dracogyra subfuscus | reverse complement strand
TTCCTCAAATGCCATCGAACGATGGCTTAGAGTGTAAATAAAGTTCTGTTCTGTTCTGTTCTGAGATCTTTTGAGCTGTAGGATGTTATGAACTATCTCACATCGTGTGAGCTGTAAGCTGTTATGTAATATATCAGATATCGTGAGCCGTAAGGTGTTATGAACGATCTCACATCGTATGAGCTGTGAGGTGCTATGAACTATCTCACATCGTGTGAGTTGTAATGTGCTATGAACTATCTGAGATCTTGTCAGCTGTAAGGTGCTACGAACTATCTCAGATCTTGAGAGCTTTAAGGTGTTATAAACTATCTCAGAGCCTGTGAGCTGTAAGGTGTTATGAACGATCTCACATCGTATGAGCTGTAAGGTGCTATGAACTATCTTACATCGTGTGAGTTGTAAGGTGCTATGAACTATCGTAAATCTTGTGAGCCGTTAGGTGCTACAAACTATCTCAGATCTTGTGAGCTTTAAGGTGCTATGTAACTATGTGATATCTTGTGAGCTGTATTGTGCTATGAACTATCCCAGATCTTGTAAGCTGTAAGATGTTATAAACTATCTGAGCTCTTGTGAGCTGTAAGATGTTATGAAATATCTCACACCATGTGAGCTGTAAGATGTTATGAATTATTCCAAATCTTGTGAGCTATAAGGTGTTATGAATTATCTAATATATTAAAGTACTATATCCTGTCTTAGACCCTATAGGCCTTATGGTGCTAGTAACCATCTCAGATATTGTCTGTCGTATGAGGGTATGAACAATTTGAGATTTTGTCAGCTTTATGATATGAATTATGGTATGAATTATATCACATCATTTGTGTGATGGTATGAAATATGTCAGATATTATCACTGGCATGATAATATGAACTATGTCAGATCTTGTCAGTGGTATAATGGTATGAATTATCCCAGATCTTGTGGTGCGATGGTTCGAACTCTCTCAGGTTTTGCAGGTTAAAATACAGTGATATTCCAGGCGCGTGTGCAGGTACAGTGTTGATTGTAGATCCATCTGTCAACCCCATCTCCGCTCAAACAAATGTTATTTTTTCAGTGATTTGACGTCCCCTATAAACTTCGCTCGCCACAGTCTACGTGTCGACTCCCTCTGCATACATTCCTGCACTTGCGCCTATATTCATGATTCAGAACCGTTATGATGTTATCATTATCAGATGTTGCATGTAAAACATATTACTGGTGGTTTATTAAAAGATCGCCGTTGGTGTGATGTATAAATCATCTTAGATTTTTTAAATATTTAGATATAACGACGTCAATCAGAAAGGTTATCACTTGTGGTACAATTTACTATTGTAGATATTCATGTTCTCAGGCACAAATGATCATTTTCAAAGTATATTTTAAATGAGAGAGAAAGACTATGTATATAGTTGTACAAAAATGTCCCAGACCCTAATGCGAGATGTTGTGCTTCTCACACCACTTCACTCCTGGTTAATACGGGTATGGTTTTAATATTTTACTGATGGCCAATGTTGTGATATTTTGAACAATCACAGTTGTTTAATTTCAGTTTTAGTGTTTTAGAGTGTTGTGGTTGCTTGAACAACATCGTGTGTTTAAATTTCTGTTATTTAGTGATGGCGTGTATCCTGTATTGTGTTATCACCCGTTTGTTATTTAGTGATGGCGTGTATCCTGTATTGTGTTATTACCAGTTTGTGATTTAGCGATGGCGTGTATCCTGTATTGTGTTATCACCAGTCTGTTATTTAGTGATGGCGTGTATCTTGTATTGTGTTATCACCAGTTTGTGATTTAGTGATGGCTTGTATCCTGTATTGTGTTATCACCAGTCTGTTATTTAGTGATGGCGTGTATCTTGTATTGTGTTAGCACCAGTTTGTGATTTAGTGATGGCGTGTATCTTGTATTGTGTTATCACCCGTCTGTTATTTAGTGATGGCTTGTATCCTGTATTGTGTTATCACCAGTCTGTTATTTAGTGATGGCGTGTATCTTGTATTGTGTTATCACCAGTTTGTGATTTAGCGATGGCGTGTATCCTGTATTGTGTTATCACCAGTCTGTTATTTAGTGATGGTGTATATCCTGCATTGTGTTATCAGCAGTTTGTTATTTAGTGATGGCGTGTATCCTGCATTGTGTTATCACCAGACTTTTATTTAGTGATGGCGTGTATCTTGTATTGTGTTTTCACCAGTTTGAACTGTGTGTCACAGTTAATACTGGACTATAGAACAAGAATGGATTGTTGGGGATTCTTCAGAGTTTGATGCAATGGCAATATGTTTATGACTCAAGAAGCCATTTTAATGACTAAAATTACATATAAAATACATTTCCATGTCCAATACATGTACATTTTATATTTAATGTGCTTCAGGGCTCGTGCGTATAAAACGTAAAGTCTAGACTTTAATAAAGTCCAGACTTTAACGTAATGCTATTTGAATGGCGTTGCCATGACGTTAAAGTCTAGACTTTATTAAAGTCTAGATTTTAAGGTTTATAAGCACGGGGCCTGGTCGTCCTAATATATGTTGCAGCCCAAACTGGATTTAGTTTGAGCTATGCAAGCATTATGACCGAACAGAAACAAATGGAATATACCGACACTGATATTTTAATGGATTTAACGTGTATGTTTAATCGTTGACAAGGCTTTATTAGTGTTAAACATGCTACAACGGCAGTAAACACAGGACAAACTCTCATTGATATTTTATGATCATATTTACATCAGTCCAATCAGGACAGTATGGGCTGGATATATAGACATAACTATTACTACTCCGGGTAATGTAATAGGCTTTGTTTTGGTTTGCTTTAAACATACCTTGTTTCGTGACTTAATTGTCCACAAGCTGCCATTTATATATCGTCAAAATGCACCAACAATCAATTTGATTTGCAGTCAAAACAAGGTTACCCACCGAATGCTTTTGTTGCGGAGTGGACATTGCAGTTATGTTGCTGGTGCATGGCCGATCACATTGTTATTAATACTAATAAAACAAATATGGCCGACTCTCGTGTCTGGCGAATTCATCAACAGAATCGATTCCCTTGTCCGTGATAGAGGCTCGCATTTTATGTTGGATGTTTCCATTTATTTTAGTGTTTATCTTTCAATTACGGTTCAAGCACACTGTCCTGGACACACATACACACCAAAGCAATACCGGTTGTTCAAAACAGTAGGTTTTAATAATTAATGAGAGAGAAGTCGATATACTGTCCTTGATTTCTAGGTGGGAGCTGGTACTGGGGTTCGAATCCAATGTCTGTATCCTGTTGTACCTGTACCAGTATTTTGTTTTCGATTAGATCTTTAATAGTAAAAATCACTCTGAACGAATGACCTATGGACTGTAATTTGAACGTTTGAGAAAACAAATCGTCACAACCAGTGCCAGGCGACTGGTATAACAAAGACTGTGGTTTGTGCTGTGCTGTCTGAGAAACTGAATATAAAAGATCACGCAAACCACAAAGCCAAACAAAAGGAATACTCGCACATCATCATCTCCATGTGACGATCATCAGAACAGTTGTCAAACGAAGTATCTCACATAATGATTTTTGACGTCATTGACGTAAAAAGGATACGCCCGCATAATAATTTTAACAACAATAAAGAAATTAGTGTTACGGTTGGCGGTTATTGTAAAGATTGTCACTGTTTCTGATTTAAAGATGGCTAATAGTTAAGTTCGAATGTCAAATACCGCCTGATGACGCTTGATATTGTTGTATACATTATGCTGGGGTGCTGCAGTTGCAGAGTAGACACGCAACAGAATCAGGTGGCTTAAACTGGAAAATCACAATAAAATAAGCCAATATTGTCCCGAAAATCTGAAAATAATAAATAATAGTATATTAGTCATGTATACGAATAATGGTTATAAAGAAGATCATATAACTATGCTTATGTTTAGTGCTTATTATTAAACATTGTGGCGGTTTTATTACGATAATAATGGTGGTAATGGAGATGGTTACAACTCTGGTTTGTGACTGTGATGTCGATGGTTATAGTGGTGGTGGTGGTGATATTAAAATTAAAATCAACGGACGTTTTAGTCCTGGTTGGAGTTTTCGGATGTTTCGTTAGTACTGGATGGAACGAGTAGAGCGCATTACGCTGCAATTTGTGAGCTGTATTAATATATCAAGACAGAGGGGAAAACAGACATTAATTCAATACAGACCACTAACTAAACATCCCAAAGTCAGAAATTAACACAATAAAAACCTACCGTTAATATCGCAGGCATGTTTATAGTGAATAGTCCATACACGCTGAATCCAATAGATTGGCCGCAAAGTTTCGTGGTGAACAAAGTCAGCTGGAATTGAATTTCAGTTAAAGGGACATTCCTGAGTTTGCTACATGATTTTGTCTTCAAATAATTTCATTTCGTACGTACGAAAAAAAAATATTTTAGGAAATAAAATTAAATTTTACCTAGTACACATATTAGAACGATCAGAAACATATTTAACATACAGCCACTAATATATTATGCAGAAAAATATATTTGATATTTAATTACAATCGATACAAAGACTCTTCAAGTCGATAACATCTTAAAACTTGCAGCAAATTCAGGAATGTCCCTTTAAAGCTGCTATGTCTGGAATATTTTTATTATTTAAGCATTTAGAACAGTTAATCCAGTCATATTTGGTGCATATAACACGTCACACTCAGCATTGGATTCGCTATGCTGGCGTTTCCAAGTTAAAAATAAACCCGGTATTTTGAAAGTGGGACACTTTTGTCGGGCCGTCAATGGGCTAAAAATAGTACAGATCGGCTATTGTTGCATTTCAAAAACCGAGCAGTCAATTTTAGCAGACACTCATGTCGACGTTCTAAACATCGGACCACACCACAACACACATTATAAAAAGGCGGATGAGTCCAGTGTTTAGAACGTCGCCATGCGTGTCTGCTAAAATGTGCAGCTAACATGCGTTCGGTATTACAAAATGGCGAGCATTTTTCGAACTGGCTAGTAAGCATTTTACGATATGCGTTAATGACGACAACTCGCGAGTGAATTAAAAGTGCAGTTATGCTTGTATTTGAATTTAGAACTTGGTTGTATACGATTGAAACCAGACATAGCAGCTTTAATTGTTGTGTAATGAGACAAATATTAGTACGTTTTTATATTCACAGATGGACAACGAGGTGTGATACATATACATATATGACAGGACACAACATGTTTTTTGACGTTCCTGGAAGTAATATCCGCAAAACTACTGTACATAGTATTATCTTCGCTGTATTACTTTTCAGTAATAAATGTCAAGCTAATTTTATTTTAAGTTAATATTTCAAATCAAATTAGAGGGATTTACTGTGCTAGATTAAAATAAATAAATAACTATATGACATCAAGTTCGGTCACATAATATCATATCTAACAGTGATAACATGTACAACTGCTATACCTAAAGTTCGAAATTCCAAGAATATATGATCAACGTTCTTGGAATTTCGATCTTTAACTGCTCAATAATATTTGGTATTATGCTTAACAGTGACAGGTGTCGTTGTTAAATACTGTTTTTAATGTTCTGGAAATTTCGAAATACACACATTTATTTTAAAAATACTAATAAATCTTACTGTCTGCAGTCCTCGTTCCGATAAGGATGATGGTTTTATTTTCCAGAGATGTCCAGTCATGTCATTAGCCTGTAAAGTAAACCACAAACATGTACAACTTTTGGGATTTATATATATATTAATATGTCACAAAGGACTTATTAACGATACTCGCTATCACTCACTGTTTCAGTGAGATTTCTGTCAAAAAGATTTGCTGAAAAATATTACTAAGACAAAAGAAAAATGTGGCTATTATTTTTAACTGGTACAATACAATGTGAACTTGATAATTGCTAGGTGATAAATCAGTATGGTATAGGTAGGTCACAAAAAGTAATCGTTGCTCTCACTTTAGCTGACAATTTTTAAAAGGCGATAATGTTCCATTTTATATTATGATTTCATTATTTCAATACGATTTTTCTAAATGTGTTAACTTGATTAACCCTATAGTCTACAATACATAGAGGTAATTTCATGTTTTTTGTCAAATATGATTTATATCTTATCGATTGGAGTTTACAATCATAGTTCAAGAGTCGCGCCACGCGACGAATGTGATATGATTGCAAACTTCACGAGATGAGATATAGATCATATTTGATACAAATAAAAACAATGAAATGTTCTATTTATTATATAACTTTTGGCAATTTACCTTTATTTTTAAAATGCCAGCAGCAAAATAGTTCCGGCTTTCTTACTGTGACAATAACACTTTCTATAGTGACTATAATACATTTTAGAGTGAAATAATGAAATTTTCACTCTAAAATGTGCTATCGTCACTGAGTGACTTATAACACATTTCTTTCACTAATATTTTAAGGTATTTCACTAAATGTTATATACTAGTGTATCTTTATCAAAACGCATAGTTCTTTTTAAACTACTCAGTTATTTATATTTATTGTATTAAAACTAAACAGATTATGGCAGATATATTTCAGTTTTAAAAATCCATTGAAACAATATGTTATTCAGTCAGTCAATCATATGACACATGCTTACACCCATAGAAGGTCAAAGCACGTCAGCCTTAGGCACATAATTTGAGTTTTCCGACATGAGTGTCGAGAGACCAACAATAGATATTTTAATGAATGAATGAATGAATGTTTAATGACACCCCAGCACGAACAAAAAGGGGAATGGGTGTCAAACTATGGTAATGCAAATAAATAAAGTGATGATCAACATCAATATATAAATTCAAGATTTAAACAAAAACAATGTAAAGAACTGTACAAAAACACAAATATCACATAATTTTAAGGATAGTGAATTCTACTCAAAACTTAATTGTGTGCTGTATTAGTCATTCTCAAAGAGAATGTTACATCCCTGCACCACGGTGAGGTTACAGCACGCGCAGAGGCAATACATATTTGTACTAACCATTTTTGTTCGAAACAAAAACTGGATAAGGGATTCAGAGCTCTTCTTAGACATCTACCCCGGACCAATTCCAAAGAAGGAAAACAAACAAGCCTCAAAGTTACAGATTAAAAAGTAATGAAATGTTTTAAATTACTCGTATACACATGCATAGGTTTTAAAGACTTATATGACAGAACAAGCCTATCAAATCGGATTATGTAATATTGTCTATCAGTTTGCTTCTCGTGTGAACTGATGTTACGGAGAGGAAAATAATATCGGTTTAACAACACTACAGCACAAATTAAATGTCAGCTAATTTATTATTGTTATTTCAACACAGAAAGGAGAGAGAGAGAGAGAGAGAGAGAGAGAGAGAGAGAGAGAGAGAGAGAGAGAGAGAAAAGGAGAGAGAGAGGTGTACAATCTCCACATAAGCTACTCCTGCAGAAATGCAGCAAACTACCTTTCCATACCTAGGACCATATATATGAAGACGAAACAAATATCTCCTGAGGATGATTGATGTGCCCTTTTTGTTTGTATAAAAATTGTATGCGCAAGCTTTCAGGTGTGTGTGTGTGTGTGTGTGTGTGTGTGTGTGTGTGTGTGTGTGTGTGTGTTACGGAGTCTGAATGGGGATCAACAAATTGTCTAACACGAGTAATGAGCGTCTTACAGTTGCGTGATCAGTTGCTTTCAACTTACATAGATTTTCAAAATTACTAAGGAATAATAGGCTCTCTAATGTTTATGTATATTTGCGTTATCTAGAGGGTGTATACTACCAAATCAAATCCCATAGACGACAATAGTAACAAGTGTGGCACAAGACTACTTGACACATTGGTACTAGATGAAATAAAATTGCTCTTTGTTTTATCCAGAATAAACTATTATTTTTTACAACCAACACACTCACATTTGTAACCAATCACAGGACTTGTGATGTTCACTTCTCTATCAAACGTTGGATGCACCTCGAACTTTGACCCAGCCGGAAATTATTTGCTTTAGTACTACCTATACACTGAAATGCATGATAGTCATACTTATATACGAAGCAAACTTCATTCTATGGCTATTTCCTTCTTTAATGCAGCTAGCGCTACAGAAAACCGCAGCTAGTCATTTAGTGTACATGTCCGTTCGTACACTGTGATATTGAATGAATGAATGAATGTTTAACGACACCCCAGCACGAAAAATACATCGGCTATTGGGTGTCAAACTATGGTAAAATGCAACACAAGTGTGATGATCAACATCAAGATAAAAATTCAAAAGTGAAAATAAACCACAGTGTAAAGGACTGTGCAAAAAATACAAATATCACAGATAAATCAATTTAAAATTGATAAAATTCAGTATCTCGTAAAAATTGTAAAACTAATTCTCGATGGAATTGAAATGATTCCATCACAGATCGCGTACCAAATATATCTTTTCGAGTCTCTTTGAGATGAGTACACTCCACCAAAATGTGGCGCACCGTCAGAGTACACTGACAGTACACTGTGATATATACACAAACGCATTCATATTAGCTGCAAATATTAAAACTTTTATTAAGATGTCATTTTAACGAGCCAATGTGCCCCTTTCAGGGAATAATTTGTCGGAGTTTGCTAGTCATTCTAGCCCACGTGCGAACCAATTTCACACTATGAATCGCTGTTACTGTGAACCAAACAATCTAATCACTTGTCAACGGTAAACGCGTGGATTCGCGAAATTGACCCAAGGGAGAAGTGGATACGTTATGAAAAGGAAAATATGTTTCAATCTTTTCCATTTTCCAGTATGCACATATTTGTAATAATATGTGCTTCAAATTCCTTTTAAAAAGTAACCTGAATTTGCTGTTTTCTTTCAATAAATGCTTTAAAAAGTTGAAGAATACTCCCTTTCTAAGGGCCCTATGGGCAACCTAGAGAGACACCTCAGCAACAAGAGGTCTAATTAACGAGCTACTCCTAATTAACGAGCAAAACCTATAATAGCTCCGTACCCCTTTCTCTTTTCAGCCGACCGTTCAAAAACTGCGCCACATTTTCTCGAAACAATATGAGCACCAATTCTTTTTGGCATATTAACTGCTCCATTCCAAATTCTATAGCACCACCACCACCTCCGCCTGCTACCGACCTTAGTCGGGATGCTGGTGCTACCTTGCACCTGCCAGTGATGGCGGTCCCCCACCCCCCCACCCCTTCCCCCTCACCTTTATGTCTTGGACCATGACAGGTGTGTGCTAAGCCAGCTTGCTCTGAATGTACATGTAAAACCTTATGACTATGACTATGACTATGAAGAATATTTTGTCCTCTAATACTTAGCATGTACATCAAAACTGATAACACTGGAACTTTCAATCAAGGTACACAAATCATTTTATTAAGGTATACATCAAATGATGATTTATTCACTCTGCAGTTAATCGTATTGCTTAGAATACATCCTGAAGACATGTAAATCACAAAATCTCTTGGGCTCTGATAGGATTCATTGTGCTGTCCATAACTTACATGCTTTAGCCTACGTGGAAACTGCTAATTAAATTTACAAATGTGCTAATCAAATCATAAAATGATTAGCAGCAACTGCTAACCATTTTATTTCTGTACAAATTAATCCCTGGCCATTTTTCATGCGTGAACCTCACCCCCTACCCCTAAAAATATGTCCTGGGTCTGCCCATGTGCCCAAGGCGTGAGATAACATGCAAGACTTCCTGGGAAGGGGAGTGATAGCTCATGTGAGTTCTAAAATGTCCTAAAGGTACAATATGGCGATTTGTTCGCTTGCTCTTTATTCTCTAAAGGTGGATATCTAATGCTTACTAGCCACCGTTCGCCACGCAAGTAATGAAACACCCTGCCTATTAGTCATTGACTTTAATTTAGTATTTCATAGTCACGTTTATAAAACGTTTAAAAAGTCCAGATTCAAGCCTGTAATAGTATCTAGAATTTAATTACATGTTATTTCTTAATGCATGACATTTTTTCTAATAAGCACAGGGCCAGGTGTTACTTACCTTGGAACTTACATATCCACCAACGAAAAGAACGATAAATATTCCTGTCATTGAGGACAAAATCATTATCAGTGTTAAGAGGACTTTATCGAGTGATGCTGTCTCCTCTACAATGCCTGCATACAATATAAGACAGCTCGTGGGAATGAAGACGGCCAATACCAACAGCAAAAACGGTTTTAAGCATTCATTTGCAGACTCTATGATCTGACATATGGCCTCATGCTTGCGGTAAAAGAACTCTAAGGTCATATCCAGATCTGAATCAGGATCGTCTTCGTTCGTGCGATTTTTCATTTGGTTGGACATCATCTTGAACTCGAAAATAGCACAGTATGATACTATCACGTACATCATTAAGCAAGCAGACATCTGATGAGTCGTTATCAGTTGCGTAAGAAAAACAAAGACAACAGCAGATGTCCGCCAGATATCACTGAAGCCATACGTGGGGTAAAAAATCTGCGCTACGCGGATCACGTTCTTGAAGACATAGCCGAGCAACACAGTCGCCACCGTCGCGGAAAGTACAAAGGCAAATTTCATCCATGTTAACCTTCGTGCAAGAGTTACAGTTTTAGAACAGAAGTTATAGTGTTCTTCGTATGTCTGCAGACTGTTTACGAAGCTTGGTAGCAATTCGGGCAGGCGTAAGGACATCATTATGGAAAACAACATAATCGCGCATGTAAATATCTGAAACGCGATGCATCGAAAAAGTTTGGCATGATCCATTTGCTCTGAACTCCAGAAATTGGTTGTAAACAGTACAGCATAACTTACAAGAAGTAACAGTGATATTACTGAATAAACATATTCAAAAACTGTATAGCCTTTGTTAAATTTAGATTGGAACCTCGTCTGTTTACCAGCAAACAATCCACTTACACGAATAAAGAACAGAAACGTATTGCACAGTGACTGGGCTGTTTTACTTTCTTTTTCTCTGACAACCTTTATATCTCTAGGTGAAACCTTTGTTGTTTCCATAATTAAACCCATCAAGTCTAATTTATATCAAATTAGATTGTACTTTTAATGCAAAAGAAAACCCAACCCAACTCTTATTTTCCCATTCTCTGCGAGTACATTAAGAAAGACCCTTCGGTCTCTCAAAACGTTTTCTTTTCTTTCTTTTTTTTCTTGTAATTTTAACAATGCTGTGCTTAGTACTCGTCTTACCAATACCAATCGTGCATCATGAATGCCACATGAGACAATGAAACAAAATCGCAGTGAATGGTCATGCGTTCCTGCTGTGCTGATAATAGCAAGTATCGTTAATGAGATTTCATTAGTTTCGATTCATTACAAAACGCCCATTTATTACTTGCTACCATTCAAGCGTTGATAAAATGAGTCGACAATCAATGAATCCATCAGCTATAATGAATTGTTGAAGAGCTTTGCAAACACGCATGGCTAAATTGATACTATCTGTGTTTATTGCTCTGTTGACATCATAATCATGGCGCTTGTTCGTTTTTGACAACATTATTATGAGTATATGTTTAAATACATGTATGAAAGAACAACCCATCAAATCGTTCGTTGTAAATTTCTCCATCGTTCACTCCTGGATCCTTTATTGGTACGATTCTTCACTGGATGAATCTTATAATGTCTATCGTTACTGAAAACTAAAGGAATATGTATGTAACGACACCTCAACACATTAAACAATAGCTCTTTGATGTCTAACAGTTATTTTAACACTAAATAGTGTTAGAGAGAGAGAGAGAGAGAGAGAGAGAGAGAGAGAGAGAGAGAGAGAGAGAGAGAGAGAGAGAGAGATATGGTTTATTTAACGACGTTGTCAACACATTTTATTTCAAGGTTATATGACGTCGGATGAGTGAGAGAGCTGTCAGCACCTGGGCTACTCCTGATGAAAAGCATCAAACAAATTATTGTATCCATGTTCCCATAGACAAAGCACGAACAAAAACGATCTTTTGGCTTATCTTAACTCAGGTTAGTTCTCTACTATTGGCACACATCCAGCCCTTGTTTTTATCGATGTTAAAGATGTGATGTTATATTAAAGGCTCTCAACGAAAGGTTTCAAAATTCTCCTTAAATTACAATATGGCGAACAGCTGTTTGATTGCCCGTTTATTCTCTACAAACGGATATCCAATAGTAATAAAACATTAGCCCTTTTCAGAGTTGTGTTATAAAACGTTTAGAAGTCCAGATTCAAGACTGTAGCAGTGTCTAGACTAATTATACTACACAAATTAAGTTAAAGATTAGATACTGTAATGTCTGTAGATTCTACCATACAAATTGATAGCAATAATGTAGGAAAATGTAACCACTATTTGAATAGCAAGTGAAACCACCGTAAACAGTAAACGTCGTGTCATCGTATGCAGTCAGTTAGAAAAAGCAGATATGGTATAGCCTGCCACTCTGCCTGGAGAATTTATTCCAATTCCTGAACATTTGCAGGTTGCCTATGATTGTGTCTCAATCGTCTGCGCGTTTCGTCCCAGGTATAAATGGGTGAAAATATAATGAGAATACTAGCCAGTTCATACGATGGTTACCATTCTGTGTGACAAATTAAATATCTGTTGCAAACCTGGCACATTTGGGTTTGGCATAGTCGATCTGCAAAAGATCCCCATGACCAATTTGGCTATATGACCAAAGACTGGAAAGTATCTTCCCTATATTCGATACCTGTCATTTTTCCTTGAATTATGTACAGTAGTGTTCAAATATTCCACAAAGATAAATTTGCCATCGCTATATATTATGATGTTATCATCTAAAAAAACTCTCACCTAGATGACATTGGACATGGATTATATTACTCTTCAAAAAAGTAGGGCAACCTGAAATGTTAATATCAACTATTAGACCGAACATACGTTTTGACCACAGACATCCTAGTAACGAACGTTCAGGTCTGTTCATCAACACACCGAAACACATTCCATAGTTTGCACGTGCATAACGAAGTCGCCACGTACACGTGAGTGGGGTGTCATTCTCGATTTTGACCATTTTCAGGAATGTCGAACGTTATTTCTGTCAATCTGTGTTGGTGCGAAGTTCAGATCTGGCAGCAGAAGACATAGAACTTGCTCTATATTTTGATAGTGCCAAACACAGCTTCTGTGATTTTGGGTCGGGTCTTTCTAAAAACGGATTTTAAAGCGTATTGAAAGAAAGAAAGAAATGTTTTATTTAACGACGCTATCAACACATTTTATTTACGGTTATATGGCGTCAGACATATGGTTAAGGACCACACAGATTTTGAGAGGAAATTCGCTGTCGATACTTCATGGGTTACTGTTATGTCGATTAACAGCAAGGGATCTTTTATTTGCGCTTCCCACAGGCAGGATAGCACAAACATTGGCCTTTGTTAAATCCGTTATGGATCACTGGTCGGTGCAAGTGGTTTACACCTACCTATTGAGCCTTGCGGAGCACTCACTCAGGGTTTGGAGTCGGTATCTGTATTAAAAATCCCATGCCTCGACTGGGATCCGAACCCAGTACCTACCAGCCTGTAGTCCGAGGCCTAACCACGACGCCACCGAGGACGGTTAAAACTGTATTGAAGACACTGCATGTATTTTTTAAATCTGGAATGGATTGGATACACCTTAATTATCTAATAGGGCTAGACTACTATTTGATGTTTGTTAGAGAACGTTAAAAATTAATCGTATTTAATTAGCTTCTAGGACAGAATCAAAATAAGAACATATTAGATGTGACACCAGCGACTGGGGGGGGGGGGGGGGGGG
>JAECMU010051185.1:0-18658 GCA_016106625.1 Dracogyra subfuscus | reverse complement strand
AAATTTTATTGTTTAAAGTATCCATTTCCGTACATTCGAAGTGTTTTTGGTCATCCTGATATTTGTTAATATCACAAAATGCACCTATCATATTTTTTTAAAAGGCACGTGCCTCTGAGAAGTAACAGTTATGTAGTCGAGTTTTATTCTATTTTAGAGGTTATTTCACCATTTCAAAGTCAAAGACTCATGTTTCACTCAATTGTAACTTTATAAAAATGTGTTACATGTTTGTAAATTAAATTGAACTTAATGTTAATTTTCATGCACTGAAACTATGGTATGTCCCTTTAACAGAATAAATAAAACTTTGGTGTTTGAAAATTATCTGTGAACGGGATTAAAATACAAAGTTATAGCAATGTTCAGAATGGTGTGTAAAATAGCTTTCGTCGTTTGTATGCATGTATATGTACATTTACATTATTAAAAATAAAAACCTTTTAGAGAAAAACAAATGGCTGGATATGTAATAAATAGAATAACAAACACATTTCCCATTGTCAAATGTATGTCCTTCACAAAATAATTTGGACATAAATTTTATAATAACTGGTACCGAGTTTGTTAATCTATGTATTTTCGTTTATTATCCTCTATATACACACTTTTTGGCCTGGGTTTTGCTCTTGCATTATTTTATACTTGCATGAATTTGATGTTTTACATTATATGACAGTTTACACATTTGTTATTATAGCTGTTTGGAAACAATGAATAAACTACTGTTATGTAAAAATACAAAGCTAGCTTATCAGTCGTCTTGATTAGTTAGTGTTCATGAAAAGGGATCTGGTGAATTGGCATGTAAGTGTATGTTATAAACTGATGGCGAGTGTGTTCTGTATTGTGATTGGTTAATTGCATTCTCTTTTATTTTCCGGGATCAAAACTGACATGTGTGGGATCAAATAGACAATAACACCTGCAATTTCAAGAACTCCACATGGATATCTCCTAAATGAATAATGCTAAATCCTGTAATGACCCAACCAGACTATATAGGTCTCCATCCTTGTCTCTATGTGGTTGTCATCTGTCCGTATGTCAATATATCGAGATGAAATGTTGTATCTAGTGTTATCATATACCATTATACATGTAGATTATAGTTTCCATGACGATTTACTCATTGTTCACATGGTGTTGGCCCTTGAACTTAGAAGATAAGAATTTATGTATTCCTGATTTGTGTCTCTCATTGCCTCAGGATAATGAGCTGGAATTTTGTACATAGCTTTATTATATATCATTACAGATCAAGTATTCATTGCCATTTACACATTTTGTCATAGATTTATGGTCTTTGGTCTGTTGGAACAAGTATTGGACATGCATTGCATTACCCAATACTCTCACAATGCTTGTTAAATCTATTGTCATAAGATTATCAATCAACTATACAAAATACCTAATCGTGTTTTGTGTTTAAGGCTTTGCCGAAACGTCTAGTGCTGCAGACTGGGAGAAACGTGGAGATGACATAATGAAACGCTGCCTCTATGATGTAGCCGCTAAATGCTATAAAATGGCTGGCCTTGAAAGAAAAGAAAAGATTGCAACTGCATCCAATCAGGTAAATGGGGTGGGACGTAGCTCAGTGGTACAGCGCTTGACTGATGCGTGATCGAACTAGGATCAATTCCCATTGGTGGGCCCACTGGACTATTTCTCGATCCAGCCCATGCTCCATAACTGGTGTAGCAAAGGCTGTGGTATGTACTATCCTCTCTGTGAGATGGTGCATATAATATATAATATATATAATGGCACGCTTTTTTATTTGTTGGATTAACAATTTCCAGTGGAGGGGCTGAAGAATAAACATTATAAGAAAACATTTGGAATTTCTTTATCATTTTAATCGAATACACCTGTTATATGTTTTGTAACTAAATCAAGCATGTAAGATAAAACGTTGGTAGAGGGACGGGTGAGCTCCCAATTTCATGACATTAATTACTTCTTATCTCCAGTACATGTCCGTAAAATACCACTCCACACAACCTTGTTATGGCATATAAATACACATATGGCTATTGGATGTCAAACATTTGTTATTGTTTGACATATGGTCTTAGAGTAGCAAGGACTATTCTATATGCACCACCCCACAGACAGGGTAGCACATACCACGACCTCTGATATATTAGTCGTGGTGCACTGGTTGATACAAGAGATAGCCCAGTGGTCACAACAAGTGGAATCGATCCCACACTGACTTTGAGGTATTTACCACTGGGCTACGTCCCACCCCTATATGACTTGTAAATACTGATTACAAAATCTAAGATTAGGAAAATGTGTTACCTAACTAACTTATTAATATACCTGGTGTTCTAAGCTTACAATATTCATTTGTCCCAACCAGTGCACCACAACCAGTGCATATAACAAGAAAGTGCATATAAAAGATCCCTTGTTGCATTGAGAAAATGTAGCAGATTTCCTCTGATGACTGTGTCAGAATGACCAATACGTTTGACATCCAACAGCCAATGTGCTCCTTTTTTTCAACAATATTCATAGTGGATTCCAATTATTTGTTCAATTCAAGCATTAGGTTTACTCTTGAGGTTTTGTTTAGACTTCAGTAATTTATGTTCTACAATACATCATGCAGTGGAAAATATTCCCAGGCATAATCCATTCAATATAGTGACAGGGTTTCCGCCAGAAATAATTTGAGGGTATGCAATAAAAACTAAATATATCATAAGCACCCTACAATATGTAGGTGGTTATGGGTTTGAACTCTTTTGAAACTGGACATTGTATTCCATGTATTTGATAGATTTTAAACAGCCGTTCTCTTACGGTATTATAATCTTTGTCCGAAGTATAAATATTTGTATACAGTGGACTTTGTCTAAACCAGATTCTGTGTACTCCGGATCTCTGCCTAAACCGGTCCATTTCTAAAGTCCTGTTCAGCTACTGTTTATCACTTAGGTATAAATTTCTGCCTAATCCAGACTCTGTCTACTCCGGACTCCGGATCAAAAATCAAGACCGAAAGAACCGTTCATGCAGTAATTACCCCTGTCTACACCTGATTGGGATTTATCTGGACAGCGAACTATTTAATTAGTTGAACATTGATTGTCAATTGCTAAGTAATCAAGACACTGTCGCAAGATCGCATCCAACATGTAATCACACTCGTGTGGTGTTTACCCTTATGGCGGTAGGCTGTTAGATCTGGATTTTGTATTCAAATAATTTCGTACGTACGAACAAATAATGTTTTAGGAAATAAAATGAAATTTAACCTAGTACAAATATTAGAACGACCAGAAACACGTTTAATATGCGGCCACTAATATTTTATACAGAAAAATATATTGGATATGTAACTACAATTGTTAAAAAGTTTCTGTTAGTGGATAAGATCTTAAATATTGCAGCAAACCCAGGAATGTCCCTTTGGGTAAATTTTTTATGTCTGTGAAATAATCGACTGCAAGTCAGTATTTCCCAACCATCTATGGGTTCAAATGTCATTGTTGATCGCGAGTTGTCGATCATTCAAGAACCATAACTCTGGATGAACTCTGTCTAAACCGGTCCTGTGTGTAAATCGGACTATTTCGACGGTACGAAGTGAGTCCGGTTTAGACAGAGTCCACTGTATTTATTCCCTACATTGTACGTAGTTTTACCCTTGTTACTCTCTGGCAGAAACCCTGATTATGAGAAAGTTTACATAAAACAACAACATCCTCATGAAAGACAAACAAAATAAATCCATTCTTTTCATTATTTGATGTCATAAATCATATACACATTTTTCAGGCTCAGAAGGCATCCAAAATGAAGGACAACCCTCGCAATATGAAAGATGGATATCTGTCTGCTGCCTTCACATTTCTCGAGTGTGACATGTTAACGAAGGCGGTTCTCTGTCTTCGAAATGTCAAAGAGTATGAACTGGCTGCACGGGTCTTTGAGAAGAGTGGACAGGTCAGAACAGAAATAATAAATTTTTAGAATATGTTTTCTCATAGAATCACCTATGTAACATGTTGTGTTAATAAAACCACTTAATTCATTTTAGTAATAATAATAATGTTTTCGCTTGCAAACATTGCATAATGCAAGTCTGAAGATTTTCATCTGAATATCTGGCCTTATGACCAGTCTGCGGTCGGTTTGGGATTGATCCCAGTCGGTGGGCCCATTGGACTATTTCTCGCTCCAGCCATTACACCATGACTGGTACACCAAAGGCCATGGCATGTGTTATCCTGTCTGTGGGATGGTGCATATACAAGATACTCTGCTGCCAATCGAAAAGAGTAGCCCATAAAGTGGCGACAGCGAGTTTCCTCCTTCAATATAGGTATGGTCTGAAGCCATATGTCTGACGCCATACAACCATAAACAAAATGTGTTTAGCCCATCGTTATATCCTTCTTTCCAGTCTGTCAACATTTGGTTAAAGGTTGGTTAAGATTCATATATATGTATGAGCATATTTCCACTTGGGTTTTGGCTGTTATCTTTACAGACATTATTCTAGTATTTTTAATGCATTTAAAGAATTTTAGTTGGTTAAGGCATGAATTAAAAATAATAGGCCTATTTCACATTCCAGCTGTGCATTGTTGAATTGTGTAGCAATTCATAGACTTTACATAAGCTTAAGCAGTAAAACCTGAGGGACATTAATTGGCAAATTTTATACTGTAGTGCAGAATGTATGCAGTGATTTATACATTTATTGATTATTCTAACAGAGATGTTTGTAAATAATTTGTTGTTAAGAGTCAGAGAAACCATCATTTTGTCTAATGTGTTTGCATTTATTTTTTATAGATAGATATCTTACCTTAACATGATTTAAATATAAAGCATTACACCAGTAAATATATTTTGAATTCATGTTCTAGATTTCTTTTTACCCTGTTATTTAAATTCTTGTTTGTATGTACAGAATTTGAGCTAATACTAAATATTATCGTCCTTGGCTCGCAGTCACGCTGGCTAGATTTCATGTCATTTCGACTTATTTTCATGTTTATATCAATTAAGGTTCAAGCACGCTGCCCTAGGCACATACCTCAGCTATCTGGACTGTCTGTCCAGGGCAATGGGTTAGTTGTTAGTTGGTTAGTAGTTAGTGAGTGAGAAGAATTAAAAAATCGTTCTGGGTTGGAGCCGATACTGGGCTGTATATGAACATAAGAAGGATTTGAATTTATAATGATCCTGTACATATTGTCATGTGCACCCTGAAAATGGCTAATTGCACCTTTATTAACTAGTTATGTGGTTTTTCTTTTTGTACTCAGTAAAGCAAATCCAAACTACTTTATATTTACATCAATGTTATCATATAAACTGGAGTAACAATTACACATAACGTTTTCCCACACAGTGGATTACCGATTTTTCTAATCGACCATCACATCGTAAGAGCCAATCCGATAAATTTTCGATTATAATCGATCATTGGAACATCACTAACTGAGTGTATACAAGGCTACCTTTGATATTATTAACTGGCCAAGGTGTTCCGAGTAGAGACATTTTGTCCCCTCTCCATTTTATGATGGCGTTAAAATGTCAGCATAAAGCCAGTTTTACAGTAGCTTTGGCAGGGGCATTGCTGATTGCCACTGCAAATTTTGAGGGACTAAGGAATATGTTTCACAATGATATAGCAGTTATATGCATTGATTTATGTTTTCACTATTTAGCATTTAACATGCAAGATACATTCAAGTTATTGTACTTTTCATGTTTTCGTTCACTTTGTTTTTCCACTTTGCTTACAGTTTCTGGAAGCTGCTGGGATGTATCAACGATCGAAGAAGCCACTGGACTGTAGTCGATGCTATGAACAGCTTGGACACTACAACAAGGCACTTGATATTCTTTACAAAGAGGAGATGTATGACCAAGCTATCGACTGTTTGCGAAGACACAAGGTTATTTATTTAATAGATCTTTTCTTTAAGTACAATTTTGGCTGAAACATTACTAGATTAATGAATTGATGGTATCCAGCAGTATTATCTAAGCAGGGCTCGAAAGAGCCTGTGGCCAGGTCGTCTAATGTGACCAATATCCCGTTAGGGCGACTTAAATATTAAAAGATAATGGCATTAGTCAATGAAATAATATTACGTGGGCGATCTTCTTTAGATGTATAACTATTAATATTTGTACTTGCATATATTTATTCCACATTAAAATCTTGCTGTGGTTCGTGGTTCGCTCACTCTAATTTGCCAACATCCATTGTTATTTGTTTGGGCCACCATATTTTTGACATGTTTCGAGCCCTGTCTAAGACATATTTTTTTATTACAGTGCATGAATTTGAAATTGTGCATTTATGTGACATTGTCATAAAACGTTGTACTGTGACCTCGATTAATTTACATCTAATTTGCAAGGTTGTCAAATTATGAAAGCATATGATCTGCACTACACTAGGTATGCTAGATAATATACGATAACTCGATCTTGAAGGGGACAAGGAAATATTTTGAATTTCCAGTAGTTCGAGTTTTCGAAATTGATATATAAGAGTTCAAATTTGAAACTTATTGCAGCTGGTTGATTTTGCTTAATGTTGTAAGAAGTATTCGCTTCACTGTCTACCTCTGAACTTTGAAAACTATGCACCCCAAGTTGAAAGGCGAATTAATATATCAGTCATCACACCCCATACCATCCCATCCCACCCCACCCGGCTGTTGGCTTCCACAACGCGTTTGGTACATTTGGCGTATATTGTAAAAGTAATTATATAACAAAAAAGGTAACCCAGATGGATTTAAAATATATGCTTTGACATGTAGGCTACACATATTTATAAACAGAAAAACAAAACGAGAAAACATTTACATACGTATATAGGCACGCTTCGCTTGATTGAGGTGATTGAAAACACATTCATCCTTAAAATACTATAGGGAACAACAGTTTGATCGATCCACAAACGTTGCGATTTAGAGGTGTATATTTTTAAAGTCTTTATGGCAGTACCAAAGAAGTAGGTTATTACTAGTTTCATATCAGATCAAGAGATCAAATTTTTCAAGAAATTGAAGGTGGGGTTATCGAAGTTCGACCAAATCTTTACTACCTTGACACTAGCTTGCCAACAAGCTGATCAGATTGCTTGGGAAACACGTGAGCGCACGTGCCAGGTCAAATTTATGTCCCAAATCTATTGAAACTTGTAGCCTGTCGTCACATCACTTGGAAAAACACACTTTCACTACTGAATTTGTTGCTATTGGAAATGCCGAGACTGTCAAATGAAGAACGAAGTCATGTCATTGGGTGTCTAGGCGGAGGGCAGTCCGTGACGGTCGTATCACGTGCGTTTGGTTGCAGAGACAAACAATAAATAACCTAAGGACCGATCTTCATCAAACTGGATCAGTTGCAGAGCGCCCCCGTCCAGATCCTCGATGTGTGACGTCACAGAGGGAGGACGGTACATCCGTTTACGTCATCTCCATGACCGATTTACGACAGCAACTTCCACCAGCAGGGTACACCTGGGAGGGAGGGTAACCACACAGACCATCAGGAACTGCCTGCGCATCGCTGGACTGAGAGCCCGAAGGCCATACTTTGGTCCCATTATTACCCGTTTACATCGTCAACAGCGACTTCTGTGGACGAGACACCATGTCAGATTCACTCAGAGACAATGGAACACAGTGGTCTTTATACCCCTGTCACACCAGAGCTACGTTGCCACTGAGCTCTCGCTGCGACCAAAAAATGTGGAAAGCGCGGGCAAAGCACAGTAGGATCTCAAAGAACGTGTTGGGAATGTACTGGATGCTATCTAGAACGTGAGAGGGTCCCCATGAGCGCGAAGGTCTGGCCCTCTGACCCAAAGCGCACTGGGAGCATAACAGGAACTACCTGAGCGCAACGTGAGCGCAATGCAATCTATCTGAGTGTGTCGACAGCGTAGCAAGACCGAGTTGGTATCACTGTCTGCCCAATCTGCGACTGAAGTACATCAGAAGTAGGACCGCTGTGCGCTTGTTCACGCTTACACTGCGTCCACACGGGGCTGCCAGTGTGACTATGTCACTCTTGATGCGTCCATAGCGTTCTTACGAAGCTTGCTGTAAGTTCAAAGAGTGTTTACAGTGCGTTTATAGTGCGTTCTGACTTTGACATGCAATCTGGTCACGCGCACACACACACATGGTATAAATGCAACCACATCATCAGTGTCACCTCCTCTTCACCATGGCTGCAGACTGTCAGAAGTTGCTAATAATTGGACAACAGATAGCACATATCCAGAAACAACAGGTACATAATGATGTGGCTGCTCTGAACATCATCAGAAGAAGGCGAAGAAGGAGGAGGGCAAGGCCGAGGACATGCTGGATCCGACCGGTTATGTGAGAGATGATGCTTCTAATCGTAGCTGCTACAACTGGACTGATCTCCTGAGGTCGAGCTCGCTGTGTTTATTGGCGGAGCACGAGCGTGGTCCAAACGTAGGAGAGCGTAGTGGCAACGTAGTGAGAGCGCAGTGAGATTGTAACAAAAGCGACTTGGTCGCATTGAGATCGCATAGATCGTAGTGGGAGTGCAGGGAGAGCGTGCCGATAATCAAACTGGGAACGTATAGGATCGCAGTGAGAGCGCAGTAAGCGAGTCAAGAGCGTACTGTGTACTACCGGCCTAATACATTTTACACATTTTTGTCAGTTTTCCACGATCACTCTGCACTTTTCTTGAAACTATCAACGCAGTGAGGTCGCTGTGGGCTCACACTCTATGATGGGGGTATTAGCGACGAATCCCGATTTACACTGAACGTCATGCTCAGTGCTGTGTCACAGAGGTCGACTGTTTTGGCAGAGGAAGCATGATGGTGTGGGAAGCATTCACCAGCAATGGAAGGTCAAGACGTGTCGTCATCCATGGGAACATGGCCGCCCAAGTCTACTGCGACTAAGTGCTTAGGACGGTGCTGGTGCCATGCGTAAATAACTAAGAGCCTGAGTTGATAACGCAACACCTCCCCCTCCCCCCTCCCGACATGAATCCAATTGAACATGTCTGGGATGAGCTCGGAAGACTTGCCAGAAACTGTGTTAACATGCCTCAGTGACTGCAGGCATTGGGACAGGTGCTATTGTTTCACACGATTGCTGAGATCCATGAGAAGATGTTGGGTAGTTATCCAATCCCAGGGAAGTCACACGCGATACTGACATTGCATAATGTGTTTATCTGAAATCATGTGAACGTTGATTTGGGATCCCTTTCAACATTTCAAGCCATAACATGTTACTCAGTTAAACATCGTGATGACATATTGTGTTTTGCTCTTTATCACATCCCTCCAATCGTCAAATGTCTGCATTAATGAACATACATAGTTTTGTGAGGTTATCAGAGGACAAATAATATGTGTCAAGTTTTCCATTTTGTTCAGTATATATATACTAAAACGCAAAAGAAACGCAGGTCCTGAAAATGAGAAAGAATTACACTTTTTAACAGTATCAACTGTGTTAAAGGACATGGCACACACCCACACTGCAGTCCCACCTGCGTGTCAATTTCATTACCTGTGTGACGTCACGAATTATCGAAACACATTTTTTGCACGTGCTGGATCATCTGTATCATGAATCCAGTGCAAACACACTCATTGAAATGCTCTTAAAGCCTACACACATGGATTTAATCGCATCAATTCAATTTGAGTAGTGACAGACAACAGAATCAAATTTTTAAAATGCCGCGACTGACGCAGCTCCAGCGAGGGATGGCCATCGGGATGTTGCAAGCCGGACAGACCCGTACTGCTGTAGCCAGACAATTGGGATGTTATTTTTCGACAATCGCACGGCTTTCTCAACGTCACCAAATCACTGGATCTGTGAACGATCGACCTCGCACCAGCCGCCCGAGGGTGACAACCGCAGCACAAGACAGGTACATCCGGGTGACCCACCTTAGGAATCGGATGCTGCTAACAGCTAACACTGCTCACCAGGTGCATGGTTCACATGGTCCAGTGTCCGCCGATACCGTCCGACGCCGTCTGAGGGCAGCAGGACTCCGTAACCGCCGTCCTTATGTGGACCAATATTGACCCCTTGGCACCGCCAACAACGTCAACAGTGGGCGCAACAACATCAACGATGGCGACGTGGCCAGTGGCAACAAGTTTTGTTTATTGATGAGAGCCTTTACAATCTTTCCAACGCTGATGGCCGAATCCGAGTATGGCGACATCGACGTGAACGTTACTTCGACTGCTGCGTTCTGCAGGCCGACCGATGGGGCGGGGGTAGTGTGATGGTGTGGGGTGGGTTCTCATTCAACCACAGAACACAACTTCATGTGTTCAGACAACGCCCATGGTGGTCACACGCAATACTGACATTGACAATGCTACAGGTCATCTCTTTGACATTTTTAACATGGACCCCCACCCTACTTTATGAAATGAAGCAATAGCCAAAAAGGAATTCAATCAAAAATTTCCAACACCAACGTGTGCCGAATTGGTGTAGCTCCAAAATAAATTTTGAAATCTTCATTTCGTGTTTTTTTAAAAATTTTATATCCAATTTAATATGTATGTGTGTGTGTGTGTGTGTGTGTGTGTGTGTGTGTGTGTGTGTGTGTGTGTGTGTGTGTGTGTGTGTGTGTTTGTGTGTGTCTGTATGTCTGTATGTCTGTCTTTGTGTGTGTGTGTTTTTTTGGTGTATTTGTTCTTGTGTATTTCACCAGTACTCCTGTTCATTTTATGTTGAAAGTTCAGTGCAATTAGTTATGCTACCACAGATTAATTAATACAACATTTCCATGAATGATTGTTTTGACCATAGCATTTGAACATTTTTTTTTATTGTATGTAGATATGCTTCATATAATTTAATGAATGAAACTCCTTCACAACTGATTAAACTGTTTCACTGATACATTTTACAACCCTTCTCTTGATGTTGGTCATCAAATGTTTGACATGCACCCAATGTGTTTATCATTATGGAACATCTTTAAATATTCATTCATTGCATACATGGGATCAGATTAATGATGCACATTATTTCACTTGTGAACCTATGTTACAGGAGTTGATGTCTAAAGGACAGATCGTGCCCCAAGTGATACTGGACCACCAGCCTCAAGACGCATACACTGAAGAGAAACTCATTTACAAGATGGCTGAGCTGCACGCTCGCCAGGACAACAAGACACAGATGATTCCTGCATTAGAACGATTGTCTTGTTTTGATGACAAAATAAAAATCCTTGTCCAAAATAATTACCTTGATGATGCTGTGGACTACCTCGTAAAGGAAGGTTTGTGTGTTAGATACTTAATAAATTAAATGCTCCATACATCGAACGTGACAGAATTAAAAGTAATGTTTGCTATGAGTCATGACACCATTTGGGCTAGATAATGAGAGAAGTAACCTGATGTTATCACATTGGCTACTTTTACCAAAAAGCAACAAGAGATCTTTTACAGGTAAATAGAAAAATGGTCTTTAGTTTTTACATAAAAAGTACACGCCATATAGTAGTAATTAGTATCTCAGAAAAAAAATCCCATGTTTTTTAGCGCTCTAAAATTATAGGGCTTCAGGACGTATTACAGGCAAACTGATATATTGAGTAGGGATAACAAATTTAACGTTGTGGTCACTTATATTCTGTCTGTCAAAATGGAAATTGTCTGTCAAAATGGAAATTGGCAAGAAATCATAAAAATTAATTTGATGTAATGATGCTATCCTTATCAAACCCAACATGGCAGCCATTATTAAAAAAAATGGTTTATGGGATATTACACGTCATTCTTTCTCATGTAAAACGTTTTATTTTATTTTATTATAATCAAAATTGGCAGAGAATAACCAATATGATTCAGTTTAAATACTATTTACTAAAATATATTGACTAATTTTATGTCATTAAGTGATTGTGATTAAATACAATATGGTGT
Organism: Dracogyra subfuscus; assembly: GCA_016106625.1. NCBI lineage: Eukaryota > Metazoa > Mollusca > Gastropoda > Neomphalida > Peltospiridae > Dracogyra > Dracogyra subfuscus. The sequence goes on along the minus strand of JAECMU010051185.1, from coordinate 6,687 downwards.
CCATCTTGGTGGGAAAAGCAAAACTATTGTGGGTTTTTTATAATTCCACGTCATTCTTTGTGATGTAAATCAATTGGAATTGGTTATAATGTAATTCCAATTACCTCTCATATAACAGTTTAATTAAATGGCCTGTTTCGATTTGTTTTCTGTTTTTGTTGGGGATCATTAATTTGTAGTGTTGTGGTGTTTTGGATCTTGAAGAGGACAACAATGTATTCACATTAGTTATTTCCAACCTTTTAAAGAACCAATTATTCTTAAAGATTATAGGTTGCATCAGTGTTAATGCATCACTCGGTGACAATATCTACAAGGGAGGTCTCTACAGTCTTAATTTCTTGCATTAAACAAGTCAACATATTGGCTAAAATGTGTGTGTGTTGGGGATGGGGTGGGGAGTTTGCAACAGTATCTAAGAATGTTAATGTAATAATTTTTTTAACTTGCCATTTTGTGTTAAATTATGTACTTTAAAACTCTCCTGCTTTCTTTTCACTAAAGGTTGACAGGTCTGTTTTTCTCCAACATGTTCATTTAGAAGTTATATAAACAGACTAAGTAGCATACTACAATTATGGTCAAAGTGTGGGTGTGTAAAACGCATACTGTACACTCCTGGGCCCAGTTCCGCGAAGCGATCTTGGCCCAAAGATCACTGTAACCTCACAGCTAACATATGTACTTAAGGTGATCTTAGCGCTAAGATCGCTTTGTGGAAAGGGTCCTGTTTTCTAAATGATGTCATGTCAGTAAGTGGCGTCATTTTCCCTGGTCTTCGCTCTGTGCATTCCCATATCTCGTTGTGTTATTTTAAAATTAATTGTCAGATTTTACGCTCATCTGACTTTCATTTCGCCAGCCTCGGTGGCGTCGTGATTATGCCATCGTTCTACAGGCTGGTAGGTACTGGGTTCGGATACCAGTCGAGGCATGGGATTTTTAAACCAGATACAGACTCCAAACCCTGAATGAGTGCTCTGCAGGGCTCAATGGGTAGGTGTAAACCACTTTCACCGACCAGTGATCCATAACTGGTTCAACAAAGGCCATGATTTGTGCTATCCTGCCTGTGGGAAGTGCAAATAAAACATCCCTTGCTGCTAATCAGAAATAGTATCCCATGAAGTGGTGACAGAGGTTTCCTCTCAGAATGTGTGTGGTCCTTAACCATATGTCTGATGCCATATAATCGTAAATAAAATGTGTTGAGTGCGTCGTTAAATAAAGCATTTCTTTCTTTCTTTCTCTCTTTTTTTCGTTAGACACCAAGGAAACTTGTTTCGTAGAAATGATTACCTAGAGAAAATAAGTTTTTACATACATAGGACTAGCTGGAAGTGACAAAATGATATGGACTTAAGATTTCTTAAGCCTACTTGATGATTAGAACAGATTCCAATTCTCACCTCAAATCAGAAGGAATATTTAGCATTGACCTAAAACTAGATGTCATTTTACTTTGTGTTTCAGGTAAAACAAAAGAAGCTGCTCAGTTAATGTTGAAGAATGGAGAACCAGAAAAGGCTTTAACAGCTGCAGAGAAAGGACAAGACAGGGCTATAATTGGAGAATGCCATTTCACCATAGCACAATCTCTAAATGAAAATAATGACAGATTGGAGGATGTTGTCAAACATCTAAACAAAGCTGCTGAATCATTCGAAGCAGCTCATGAAAAGAGTGGACTGGGAAAATCTCTTATGGTTTTAGCTACCATCAACAGGGACAAGGACATGGCCAAACGTGCAGTGGAATTATTTCAAGCAGAGAAGCCATGTTCAAATGAAGCTGGACAAGTGGAAGCCATACAGGTTGTTATGGATTTGTCGAATGAGAAATTTGAATTTGAGGATTACGTTACTATAATCTTAGGGATTGAGATGATCGTTCGCGTTATTAGAACACTTATCAAGCAGTCATCTGACGAAGACAGAGCTAGAGCTAAGCTTTACTACAGGTACTTTGGTTTATATGAAACCGATGCAAAATCTTCACAGTTAGAAATTCATCCTAATGAGAAACCTCGATGCATAACAGTAATTAAGGATTTGGCGAGAAACATGACAAAGAAAGAAGCAGTTATTAAAAGAGAAAGGATTCAGATATGTATCTCTCTCTGTCATTTTCTAATTGGTCAAATGAAAGAATGGTTGAACACAGTTGAGTCTGCTTTTCGAGAACAGGTCCCACCTAATTTACAGTGCAAGGCATATCTTGAGGGATCAGAATGTGAAGATGAAGATGTCTGCCCTTACATGCATGAAATGTACACTCTATCTGCAGCTTTTAAGGCTGTGGATCTCTTTCTGTGGGATGTCAATTTGAGTTGCATTGTACAAACAGGAGTCAACATGGTCAAAAAGCTAGACATACCTAAATTGTCCAAACAAATTGGCGACCTTTTAAAGAAAGACACACAATTTGATTCATGTGAACGACTGTTGGACTTCCTTATGCCTCTGCATTATCATCCCCGATTCTTGTCGGAAATTGTCCGACATAGTGTCAGAGGATGGTATAACAGCAATGTGTATCGACAGATTGAGAAGTACTTGCAAAATCTTTGGTCTAAACCTTCCATCAAAGAGAGATGTCACAGCACAGACTGGGTTTTGCGCATTGCATCTTTTGCTTCTTTGTTCAAGTTGAACTTTGATGTGGCTCGATACTGCCAACAACTTGAAAGACACGTCATGACACAACCACCAGAATGGCTTGGCAAATCACCTTCTGCTTTATTTATTTATGAAACATACTCTACAGTGGAATGCGTTGCCAATAGATTTCTTCAAGCCATGAAATACTTGCAAAGCAATCCAGCGGATCCTGTGGCTTCCATAAAATATTTCACAATATTTTTGAAGATTCTTTCAAAGACAAATCAACCACTTATGCTACCCAATAAAGCTTTAATGTTGTTCTGGCTTGAAAGCTTTGTCTCTCTGTCTCTATTCCTTCTGGCCAAGACAGCTGCTGGCACCAACTTTGTTCTACCTGCCACATACCTGGCTGCAGTTGATTTTGTAGACTTGTCCTTCACCAAACAAAGTTGCCCAATTCAAGAACTTGTTCACTTGTTCAAACCTAACAATAACACATGTAGATTTTTGCAGGATCGTCTTCAGAGAATAGTTTGGCTAGTCTGTGGTGACAGATCGCACATGAGTTTACTTCAACTGTACTTTATGGAAAACAAAGATGACTATTTGGCTGCCGAAAGATGCCTGGTGCTGACACTGGTTTTCTTGGTGAATGTTGGATTCTGTCTTCCAGCCCGCTGTGAAGATAACATCATGAAGTCAATCAGGAGTTTACAGCTGCCCACGTCAGCACCACGACGTTTGTCCACAACATTGCAGGCAGTGGGTATAGCAAAAGGATTATCTGACATAGCTGCTATACTTCAAAACCTGCTGAATGAGAGAGAAGATGAATATCTTCTGGATTGTATGTGGAGTTGGGATAATAGAAGACGACAAGGAGTACAGCATCAACGGTTGACTGATTTGTCTAGATTCCGTAAAGAGTTTCTGGTCTTCGGCAAAGATTTCTCTGATGCAAATTCTCAATCTACAAAAGTAGAAAATGTTGTAGTGGAAGAAGAGGAAATGACAGTCCAAGATTGTGAGAGAGTTCAGAAAGAACAGGAACAACTGGACAGACAAAACAAGGAAAACGAAACTTCCAAGATTATTCAGCGCTTATTCAAGCGTATAAGCATGAAGTATCGTATTGAAGGTTTAGCAAAGAGAGTTGTTCAGGAGATCCTTAAGGAATTTGATATTAAAGAGACATTTTGTGGTGTATGTGGAGTTCCATTAAATAGTTCAGAAAGTGAAGAAGCTGTCTCAAGCTCCGGCAATCAGAATGATGATGATGCTATGAATAGTGCTGGACTATCTTTGTCTTCAATTGCAAAATTCCTGAAAGCCCCAAGGTCACTGGAAACCTTAAAGAAACATGGAACATCACAAGAACATATTGAGAAAAATAATCAGTTTGAACGCTTCAAGAAATTGTATTACGAAGATGAGATGTTGCTATGTCTAGGTAGGCTTGGCATCTTTATAAAAGACAAGAGTCTACGCGAACCCGAGATGAAATCCAAGGTGTATGCTGATGTATCGGTTGATATTGACCAGCTGTTGTCAGAGAGGGACGAAGTACAGACAGATCAGCAGAACATAATGAATAACCACAGCTGGGAGAAAACTGAACAACTCCGCCGTGATTTCCTTATTTTACAACAACGTTGTAAAAATGTTCAACCAGTGATATTAAAGAAGTTTCAAGAATATCAGGTTAGATTTAATTCAGCAAATATAATTTTACATTAATTTAGTAGTAAGGCCTGGTGTGTTTTCTTTTTAAAAGGATTTTTTTCTTCTAAATGAAAAGCAGTATTACAGAATTTCAAAACTATTAAGTTAGGTATAACTCAGCCGAAATAGTTTTACATAATTTAGTAGTAGTCTTGATTACAGCTTGAGTAACAGCAAAAAAAAGTTCTATGGTCGACACTGTGAGGCCATCTCACGATATGACGCTTCACTGACAAAAATGATGTCTGATGCAATACCCTATTTTGACCTTGTACGTACATTTTCATCCTTTACATACACAGTGACGTAACAAAATACGGTCCCTCTTTAGTCAAAGTCTGTTTCTAGTTTTCAAAACGTGTTTTCATACATATAATGTTTGTGTTATCACGAAAACAAGGGATACTTTTTTTGTGTATGGGGGTGGGGGAGGTATCTTTTTCTGTGAATTTAAAATAAAATAAAATTATAAAAAACATTATGTGGTTATAGTAGACAAGTATGTAGGCCTACGTCCATGTTAGATCAAAAATGGACGGCTATCATGGGACTCATTTGCTTACAATCTGTGTAATTATGTTTGCCAATAATCAACTAGTTCAGCACATTTGACCCACGATGGAATTTGTTGTGGAATACAATGTTATTTGTATTGTGTTTCATGTTTTTAAGAACATTGTTGATCACACCAGTGAAGCTAGGATATTGTTTTATTTGTGTTGTTGTTTATATTGTTGGGTGTTTGGTTTTTTAGTTGTTTTTTGTTTGTTTTTTTGTTTGTTTGTTGTTGTTCTTTTTTTGTTTCTTCTTTTTTTGGGAGGGGTGTTTATCGTTTTTGTTGTTTTGTTGTCTTGGGGTGGGTTTTTTTTTTTAGGAGGGGGGTAAAGTACATAGACGATTTTTTGGTGGACGTTTAATGAACACTTACCTATATATGAAGTATTTCTTCGGTAATGGTACATTGTGCGTGCTTGCGTGTGCGTGTGTGTGTGTGTGTTTGTGCGTGCGTGCGCGTGTGTGTGTGTGTATTCATGTATCTAGGGTTATGTTGAAACAAGGTTTAATGAGGTTGGGTTTCTGTGTTCTAATCTTTAAGTCCAGGAACAAAGAAACGACTGCAAAAGAGCAACCGTGTGAACCATCACTTGATGTGGAAGAGGACGAAACACTACAGCATGAAGAGGTCGTGCCACCCCCGAAAACTTGGAAACGCCATAACCAGCGCCCTCGCCGCCGCCAACGCCGTCATGTTGCTCCACGCTTTAAAAGAAATAACTGATTGATATAAACTAATATACACATTTGTTAGATGTTGATTCTTGTAGCTTGGACACCTTATGACCACCTTTGTATTGGGGAACAAAGCTTAAATGGTGGATCCCTATATTGTGTTAGGATTTGTATTATTAGTATTACACTGTACATTATATGTATTTTTATTTACTGTATATAGTGATGGAAAGAAACAAGGGAACACATCAAAATGTAGACCAAATGTAATTCACAACTAGAGTAGTAATGTCTGTATTTCATACCAAGTTGTAATATGTGACTGAATGTCTGTAGTGTTGACTGTGCCGCATGTATGTTCCCAGTCAACTTCGGACAGTGTGAATTGATTGTTGATGCAGTCATTATTTCTTGCTGCTATCTGTGGGATCCTTTATTTCTTTCCATCAATATATATATACAGTCGAACTTGTATATAACAACCACTCAGGGGCCAACAGAAAGTGGCCGTTATGAACAGGTGGCCTTTATATAGAGGTCCCAATATAATCAATCGAAGCCCTAATTTATTTCTCTGTAAATTCTTATTATTAACTGTTGTAACAGTTTGAGTTCCTTTGTTAATTCCAATACCTCCAAGAAAAGAAAAACAACACAAAACAATAAAAGTACATGCAATTGTATTTATTAAAACATTTTGCCGACAATTTGCGTACGACCCACTCCAAATTGCTCTGCTATCTTTCTAGCACTTAGACGTTCTTTTTCAGACATCCTAATAACTTCTACTTGTTGTTCTAAAGTTGAAGCAGAACGATTTTTCGGTGGCATTTTGTTTGATAGTTTGTTCATAAATAAATAATACAAAACTGAAATTTACTTTTATTTAATTGGGATGTATTACTTAAGTGACATGTTTTATTCATTAATAGTTTTATGTTGCCGCTAAGCCGTTGGTATGGTACTTGCATTGGGATTGCGTCGCGAACCGCAAACAAAACAATTTTGGTAAACAAAGGTCGCGATTTGCCAAAGCATACTGGCTTCACTAAATCTATTAATGTCTGCCACTATAGAATGTTTAAAAATGAATTAAAACTAGAACACTATCTTACTAAGTTGTCTCAGAAGA